>APFE030843673.1:1168-49654 GCA_000404065.3 Pinus taeda | reverse complement strand
CTTTTTCATTCTACCCTTTCCTTTATCTTGAACAGAACCAAAAGAGGGAGGAACATATCGGAAAGGGTTGGATGCATCAGTATAAGGGATAGAGGAAGAACCCTCAAAATCATAATGGGGGTTGGTAGCCATCATTTTTTGTATCTCCCTCTTCTTCCCAATTTCAGCCTTTAACTCTTTTTGCCTAGCCTTATCTTCTTTAAACTTCTCAAAGCTGGCTAACAATTGCTTCCTAATCTCCTCAATTTCTGGTGAGGTACATGGAGTAATTTGGCCTCTAATCCCCGCCAAGTGTTGTTTCAGCGTATTAATGCCCCCAGGACCTTCCTTAATTTTCCTTTGGCAAAATTTGCAATGCATTTGACTATCAACCATTTCAACATATGCCCAAGCAGGATCTCTCGCTCTAGGTGCCATTTTTGACTAGGAAATGAAAGCAAACAATTTGAAAATGAAAAAAAAGAAACTTTGATTCAATGTTCATTTCTTTCACAAAAAACACTCTCTAGGCTTTCTAGATATGCACCTAAAATTTAATAAGCAAACACAGATTTGTAGAAGTGAAAAAAATACTATAGAAATGAAAAAAAATACCTCTAAGCACAAACTGCCTCCTCAAGCTTGCTCCAAGAATCAACTCCTCAATGTTGCTCCAAATGGTTGCCCAAGAAGTTCCTCACTCCAGCTACAATGCTTGCCCAAGACTCCTCACTACTGCTTCAAAAACAAATTCAAGAACTGCTCACTAACTCTCACTGAAGTTCTCACTCAAATGCATGAGATGGCTGTGAGAGAGTGAGAGCATTTGAGTGGGTTAAATAGGGTTTGGGAGAGGGGAATGGACCCAAATAGCATTTAACCAATTTATAAAACACCTTGGAGTCCCCAACAATCAGCTAAATGTTAAAAATAAAAAAAAAAATTAGAAAAATTGCAGTTTTTTTGGGTGACTGGCCGCATTTATTGACTTGGTTGAGTAGATGCGGATCCGGCCGGGTTGACCGAGTCATGACTGACTCGGCCTCCCGAACTGGTTTTTCTGCCGGGTCAATTTTTTTTTCCAGCTCGGACCAACTCGGCTGAGTCGGATTCGAGCCGGCCGGATCCTAAAACAGTGATTCAAATGTCTCTCTGGGCAGTGGTTTAGTGAATATATCAGCAACCTGTTCTTTGGAGGGAACATACTCCAATTTGACCTTTTGTTCAAGCACTTGTTCACGTAGAAAATGGTATTTGATGGGTATGTGCTTGGTCTTGGAGTCATGACTGGGTTCTTTGAAATACTGATGGCACTTGTATTATCACATAAAATGGAGATGGGTGGAGTACATGTGATCTGAATGTCTTGCAAGATTTGCATCATCCAGAGTAGTTGTGTGTAGCAAGATGCAACAACCACATATTCTGCTTCAGCCGTAGATAGCGCAATTGAACTTTGTTTCTTGCTGAACCAAGACACTAACCTGGAACCCATATAGAATGCACCACCACTAGTGCTTTTTCTTGTCATCAACACTTCCTGCCCAATCTGCATCTGTATATGCATGAAGAGTAAGATCTGTATCTCTAGGATACCATAAACCAAAGTTATGTGTTTCTTGAAGATATTTGAAAATCCTTTTAACTACCTGAAGGTGTGATTCCTTTGGATTTGCTTGGAATCTTCCAACTATTCTTACTGCATGCATGATGTCAGGGCGGGTAACTGTTAGATAAAGCAGTCTGCCAATCCTGGATCTATAAGTTGGTTGATTAACTGCTGCTGATTCATCATTTGAGCTGAGACTGCATCTTGTTACCATTGGGGTATATACAGGTTTAGGATCTTCCATGCTGTACTTTTTCAAGATCTATTTGAGATATTTGGTTTGTGAAAGAAAAATACCATCTTTATTTTGTTGAACTTGTAGACCAAGAACTAAGTTCACCAAGCAAGGACATTTCAAATTCTTGCTGCATCACTGAAGCAAAATTCTGACTCATGGATTCTTCATTGCTACCAAAAATGATATCATCAACATGAACAACAATTATTAGCAATTTATCAATGCCAATCTTTGTATATAGATTGCTATCTGCTGACCCTTTTGAAAAACCCTGTCGGTGTAGATATTTGTCAAGGCGGTAATACCAGGCCCTTGGAGTCTGTTTTAGACCATATAGAGCCTTTGTAAGTCTGCATACAAGTTTTGTATCATTTCCAAGAATGAATCCTTCTGGTTGTTCAATATAGACTTCTTCTTCTAAATCTCCATTAAGGAAAGCAGATTTTACATCCATTTGGTATACTTTGAATTCCTGAAAATTAGAAAGAGCAAGAAACATCCTTATGGCTTCAAAATCTATATCTTCTTGTTGAGCATACCCTTTACAAACAAGTCTGGCCTTGTTTCTAATAACTTCTCCATTTTCATTCAGCTGTTTTTGAATATCCATTTAGTTCCTATGATATTTTTATCATGAGGTCTAGGAACTAATTCCCAAGTATTATTCTTTTCAATTTGCTCAAGTTCTTCATTCATGGCTTTGACCCAATGTTCATTTTTGCATGCTTCATTTACATTTTGAGGTTTGGTGGAGGATAGTAATGCTAGATAGCTTGAGGTTTTTGTAATAGTTATTCTTATCTATACACTTGCCTCTTTTTCCCCTAAAATTTGAGTTTCTGGATGTTTTTTTTGAACATACTTGGACAAAGTCTTTTCTTCTACCGTTATTTCTTCTTTTGGTGCTTCATTGGTTTCTTCTTCAGAATCATTGTGATTTGATGTGGGAAAATAATCCCCATCTTCTTCATTGTCATAATCTTTGGTTTTTATCTGTTTTGGATTTTTTCATGCTTCATCAACTACAACATCAATACTTTCAACAATTTTCCCAAGTCTTTTATTATAACATTTATATCCTTTACTTCGGGAAGAGTAACCAAGAAGAATACCTTCATCTGCTTTGGGCTCAAACTTACCAAGTTTTCATCAGTCATTTTGATTTAACATTTGCTTCCAAAAACTTTATAGTATTTTACAGTAGGAGTCTTACCATACTAAAGTTCATGTGGAGTTTGAGTGTTGTTTACCCGAACATTTGCTTGGTTGAGAATAGTTATGGCGGCGAATGCAGCTTCACCCCAGAAGGTTGCAGGAGTTTCAGATTCATCTAGCATAGCTCGAGCCATGTGTTGAACAGTTCTATTCATTCTTTCTACCACTCCATTTTGCTGTGGAGTGTTTGCGGTGGAGAACTGCCTTTTTATTCCATGTTGTTCACAAAAGTCAAAGAATTCATCCGAGGTAAATTCTCCTCCTTGATCAGATTTGAGGCATTTGATTTTGCGATCTGATTCATTTTCAACCAAAGCTTTGAAGGCTTTGAACTTTTCAAATGCTTCATCTTTATGTTTCAGAAGACCTATCCAACACATTCTGGAAAAATCATCAATGAACAAAATAAAGTATTCTTCTCCATGAGGTGACTTTTTCCTTGATGGTCCACATAAATTAGTATAAACAAGTTCAAGAGGCTTACTAGCTGACCCGTCTTTTTCAATGAAGTGAGATCTGGTTTGTTTACCAAATTGACATGGTTTGCATATTGTATTTTCAGGAATGCTGATATCTGGAAGATCACAAACAACCTGGAATCTGCTTGCTTTTCTTATTTGAGAAAAGCTTAGATGTCCCAATCTTCTATGCCATACCCTGTTTTCATCATTTTTGCTTAGATAGCATTGTTGTTGTCCTCTCTTGAGTATGTATAAGTTGTTTGGAGTTCTTGTACCTTTGATCACGGTTTCTCCTGTATCAAGCTCACGAACAACACATCCGTTTGATCGAAACACCACTTCATTTCCTTGATCACACATTTGACTGACACTCAACATGTTATGCTTTAGACCGTCTACATACATAACATTCCCAGCTTTAACCTTTTCTTTCAAGAAAACAAAGCCTTTACCTTTTATGGCAACAGGAGTGTTGTTTCCAAATGAGACATTCTTTTCCTTTTCTAAGGTGTTATATGAGTGGAGTTTTTCTTTGTCACATGTCATGTGTTTTGAGCATCCACTGTCGACGTATCACTGATTTTCTTGTCCTTATGCATACAAGGCTATACCACATCTTTTTGTTTGAAGTTCTTTCCTTCTCCATATCTTGGGATTTAATGGAGTTTGCTCCTTTTGAGATGTTTGCCGCAATTTGCTCCTGCATTCAGATTCTTCATGGCCAAAGTTGTTACAGATTGAGCATTCTATTTCATTTTCAAGAAGAGAATAGTTATTATATGAACTTTTCTTGATCCCTGTCACATTTCTTTGATTTCGTGCTTCTCTAGTCATGATGGTTTTGTAAGCAACACATTGAGCAGCTTTGTGTCCAAAATTATGACATGAGAAACATTGACCATTGAAGAAGTTCCTGTGATTATCGAATCTATTGACCTGGTGATTGTAGTTTCTATTGATATTCATCTTTGAAGCAAATTGAGTATGATTTACCTAAGGTTGGTTGTGGCTTCAGTTCATCCTTGAAGCAAATTGAGCCTGATTTACTTGGTGATCTGCTTTATGCCTTTGTTGATGATTGTCATACTGTTCACTGTTCTTTGTTGCATCAAGATAGCTTTTAGTGGAGGTTGACGGCTTCCGTGATTGAGATGCTTCTTCAGTATATCCAAGACTTGTCTTTAGCAGAGGAGAACGCTGCACTTTGATAATTTCATTTAAGGTTTCTGATCCTTTAGCAAATCTAAGATTGAGAGATTTTGTTTTCTCAAGTTTCTTTCTTAGACCCACAATTTCACATTTTAGTTTTTCATTGTGTTTTTCCTTTTCAACAAGTTGGTATGTCAAGGTATCTATAATCATATTCTTTTCTTCTAAACAGATTTTGAGTTTAGAGATTTCTTCATGAAGGTCATCTTCCTCTAAAGCATCCCAAAAATTATCATCGTCATAAGCCATTAGAAGTCTATAGTCATTACTATTTTCATTTTCATCACTATTTGATAAACCATCGCTATCTTCATGAGTGTAGTAACTCTTTTTACTTACACTTGTTTTCTATTCCATTTTGCAGATTCCTTCCCTTTATCATATTTATCTTTATGAGGACATTTGGCAGCATAATGACCCACTCTACCACAGGCAAAACATTTGAAGGGAAGTTTACCTCTAAATCTTCCGGAACCTCGTTGAAGCTTCTTGACAAAGTTCACTTCATCTTCTTCTTCTGAAATATGTCCTGATTCATTGAGTTCTTCCTTTCCTTTCGCTGAAGCTTTAAATGCGGCTTCTCTCATATCTGATGGGCCTCCTTTTCTTATCCCAAAGGCAGTTAAGATTCCGTGAAGCTGTGTCATAGTGATAGTCTGCAGATCCTGTTTTCTTCTATGGCAGATACTTTTGATTCAAATTTAGCAGACAAGGATCTTAAAACTTTCTCAACTAAAATAACTTCCTTTATATCTTCACGTAGATTTTTCATACAATTGACAACCTCATCTATACGTAAGAAGTAACTAGCTATACTTTCATCATTGTGCATCTTAAGAGTTTCATATTGAATTTTGAGAGTTTGAAGTTTAGCCCGTTTTACCGGAGAGTCTCCTTCGTAGCTCAAAACGATTTTGTCCCATATTTCTTTGGCTTATTTGAGCTGCATAACTTTGACAAACTCTGATTGTGACAGACTTCCCAATAAGGTATTGATAGCCCTGCATTGGTTTCATATTGCTTTTTACCAGCCGTATCTAGGAATTGCTGATGGAATGTTATATCCTCCTTCCGCGATTTCCCAGACATTCGTCCCAAGTGATTGTAGATAGGCTGTGGTTCTTATCTTCCAATAAACAAAGTTGCTCCCATCAAAGATTGGCGGTCTGATGGATCCCATGCTTTCTTGATTACTCATGATGATGGATCTCCTTTCAAGCGATCAAGCTTCTTCTGAAGGACCTGCTTTCATACCAATTGTTGGAAATAATACTGAGGGGGGGGGGGTGAATTAGTATTATCAGATTAATAAATTTATTTCCCAAACAGATTTGTATACGCTACTTCAGCTAAGTGAACTAGCGTGTACACGCGACTGTACTTAAAGCAACCAACGTATATGCAGAAAAATTATGATTTACCCAATTTATCATGCATTAAACTTTAACCAGTATATCAGAGATTTATTAGACATTGTAGTGAAAGCAGAATAAAGCATCACACATAAGCAACACACATGAACACCAAGATATAAGGTGGAAACCCAATGTGGGTGAAAACCACCTGCTGCTGTTGTCTTTGTCTTCTTTTAATAATAATACGAAAATATTTTTACAACATTGTACTGGTGCAGACTCATACCAGTACACAGGCTTCTCCTTGCAAAAGGTTGCTACCTTCTCTCGTTCTCCAACTTCTATTGGAAAGGGGCTACAATCCCCTAGCTCTTGTACTAGCCAATATGTTTACTAGTACACAGATGCCAGCCTACAGAAAACTCCACTCTTCTACCAGGGACCACGTTTCATGAATTTTCAGACTGGATACTCTTGGAACACAACACCACAATTTGAAGGCCACGTTTCATTCAATTTTCATACTGGACCCATCAACAACACCATAACTGCAATACAATCATCAAGTACATTTGCATCAACCAATCACCGAACCTGAATCTGATTATTCAGAACACTGTCACCGGAAAACAATAACCAGAATCCAAACCAGAACCCAGAACTCTGCAACAGTAAACAAAAACAACTGAAACATACTTTATAAGGTATACACTACTTCCATGTGTCGAACCTGCGTGTATACGCCCTTTTCTCAAAGCCAACCAACGTATACATATGCAAATATTAATTCATAATTCTGCAGCTATTACAGACTTCAGTTATACCCAGATCATAATATTTACAGAATAACACATGCATCAGTATTCAGATATAGACTATACATGATCAAACGACATAATGATAATTCATTTCAACCTTTAAGATCCCGAACCATCATTAGATCTTATCCTCCATCAACCGCTAAGGTTCATGCTTGGTTCAAATCAAGCACAACACCATAAGCCAATAACCTGTATACTAGATTTCACACTTCATCAGATATTCGATACTTCCACACTTGGCCTAATGATTTTCTCCTCCTTTTATAGTTTTAGGCCTATCTTAATACCATGGACCAAAACCACTTAGGACCAATACTTTGGACCAAATATATAGGGTCAATACCTTGGATCAGGTACCTTGGACCAAATACCATGGATCAAAATACCATGGACCAAATACCTCAGACCAAATACCTCGGACCAAAAACTTAGTTTTCCAAGGTATACGCGCTTTTCCTTCTGTGAAAGTGCATGTGTACGTATACACTACTTGTGGTCAGTGAATTTGTGTGTATACGCAGCTTGGTCAAGGTGAACCTGCGTATAACTCCCTTTCTTCATTCTGTGTAGACTGATCTGTAATTCTTTGCTGTTAACTTCTTGTACTGTGATCTTTCATCTGAGTGAGTTGTCAGCAAGGACAACACCTGTATCATAATGCCAACAGATAAGTGGTGTTTGATTCTTTGATGCTTGACCTTTCGAGTCCTAAGGGTTGACACTCAATAAGTCGAGAGGCTTGATAAGTCGAAGTCTCGGTCATTCGATTAACGTTTTGTCCACTAATGAAACTCCACCTTTTGTTTTTCTTCGTTTAAGGTTTTGTTAATATCGAAGGTTAGCAATGGAGGTAACTTCGATGTATCTCTTGACATTATATCGCTTGATACTAGATAGTCGACAATCGATATTATTAAGTTGATGGCTCCCAAATCTCATGTCTTTGTTAACCAACAAAGTTGTCGGGATTTGTTAGTATCAAGACTTAGTGCTACTTGTTGTTGATCGTCAGGCATGACAACTGAAACCTCGACAACCTGATAGTCGATTTGCTGAGGCCAATTTTTCACAGTTAATGGCCGATAGATGTTGTCAGGATCTATTAGTATTGAGAGTTCCTCACTGGTTACTGTTGAAATGTTCTCGATACTAGTGGCTTGAGAGCCTGTTATCCAATCCACCATCCTCCCCAAACTTAGGCCCTTCAAGGTAAGCACTTGCTCATGACCCCTTATTGGAGCATATGACCCCTAGGGCCAAAGCCGTTGAACCTTAAATTTCCAAACTTTCGCTACATGACCCCAAAAATTTAAAGGGTTATCCTCAAATTTCTGAAATCTCCACTAAGCTCTTAGGCTATTTTCTGATATTGAAACTGACTCCTCTGGGACTTGTGCTTGTCCAATTTTGTTCTAAGGGTACTAAGGTCCATAGTAGCATGTAATGGCTTGCATAACTCCTTGGATCCTTGGGCACAACTAGGATTTTCAAGAAACTAAAAGGTGATCCTAAGACTAAATTCCCCAAAAATTACAACATTTTTCTTAGCTATCTTGGATAGTCTATTCTTATTTACATGTTAAAGTTCCTTCCCGTAAGCTAGTACAAACTCAACCTTTTGGTCTGGGACCCCACTAAGATCCTCCAACCTTTCTGCCATGAGTTCTTATTATTGAAATGTGTAACTAGTTTCGGTCTTCATAATGACTAATATAATCATGATTTTATGTATTTTATGAAAAGAGAAAAATAAATTTTATTATTATTATTTTGTAGCATTGGTTTCACGCTCAAGGTTATTTTATTTATAGGTCAAGCTATTAATTTTTGGCAGCTTAGTACAAATTCCAATCATGGGACTAGATTCCTCTTTTCAAGAGGACCAAATTTGACTATTGAAGCGCTCAATTTGGATAAGGGAAAGTGTATTTTTTAATTAAAACTCACATGTGCATATTTGATAGGTCGGCCCGAAAGCAAATTGGACACCCTTGGAAGTCTATTAATACAAGTGACCTCAACCTCATTCGGACATGATCATGAGACATTCTTCTATCCTCTTTTTTGGTTTTCGCTCGCACAGGTCCGAAATTGTAGGGGTCCGAAGCTCACATGTGTCTAGGGTTTTTGGGTCACAACCACAAGCATGACACAAGCAATTTTTGGTCACAACTACTGGCTTGCAGGCTCATGCACGTGGTTGGAGGGTTTTAGCCGCATGCACAACACATCATCCATGTGGTTGGGACCTAGGATTTGATTTCTCAGTTGACGGCATATTTCACTCGTTGACTGCATGGTTTGAGAGTTGAACACAGACAATGACAACTGATCGCATGTTTCGGAGACAGGGTTTTGATTATTGGCATTGTTGGGTTCATCTCATGAATGTTGTTTAGCTGCTATTGCTGGATAGGGTTATGGTTGAAGATATGGATTATTGTACTCTCTCTTTTGCTAAACCATTCAATGAAAATCTAATAAGAAGAAGAATTTGAAAGGGTTTTCTCCGTAGTGGGTTTTGCCCTGGTGTTTGACCAATTTTGGTGTCTCTATGTGTGAATGCTTTTCTTCTATTGTTCCTTTATGTTCCGCTGCATTGATGATGATATTGTTCTTTCTATATAGTTGCATATGTTGCTGAATAATGATGTAAATCTGAAGAATGTTATGATGTTGTGGGGTGAATTTAATATGGAAATAATAAAATGCAATTATCAAGGCAAAGAACAATATAGCCCTAAGTTAACATAGTATCAGAGCTAGGCTGAAGAAAAGTCATTGAGGTCACCCCTGAGAAGACACCTTTGATGGAAGTAAGAGAATATGGAGGAGACCTAAAAGAATACTAAGGTTTGAAGGAAGCCCTAGGCAATTTGTGTGTTAGGGTTTGATGGAAGTCACGAGGTTAGGGTTTGGAAGAAACCCTGGGATAAAAATGATGGCTTGGGTTTTGTAGTGTGAATATCTTATAGCTATGTATCAGGGTTGATAGTTGTTGATGAAGTCGATGGAAATATGGACAATGGATAGTAAGGACTCTTGAAGGTTGGTTCAAGAGGGAGCTAATCACCTGTCATTAAAGGAGGACCATCTAATGTGCAAGAAAAGAAATCTAGTGTAGGAAGAAAAGAGCTACAACTGCTCATGTCAAGTAAGTAGGTGCATGAATACTACAAGGTATGTAAGCTGGAATATTGGATGGCAAGGTAAGCCCTGAGGTATGACAAGAATGTGAAAGTGAGTTTGATTTATGGTACATGTATTATATATTGGTGCTCTTGATATTTGGTAAGCATCTTTCATTTTTGGACATGATGGATTTCCTGATCCCAATAAAGAAGGCTAGCTCATTGTTTTTGATATATGGTAGCTTGATACTGTTGCTTGAGATAAGCATGACGAAAGTGTGACAATAAGATTAATTCTAGTAAATGTGACATGTGTTAGAATTGGATGCCCTGACTCGATGTTTATGATCCTTGAAGTATGAAGATACTCTTATATGACACTAACCCTTGATGAATGTTTGATAACATGATGATGACTTGTTATGATATATGATCCTAATACAGTTTATGATCTAACAGTTTTGCTGATGCATGACAATATTATGATAGACAGGTTTATGACTTGAATGATGATGACTGAAGTGGCTTCTCATTAAGAGGGAGAAACCCTCCATAAGATCCCTACGCCTATTATCATTTGCATTAAATGTATAGAAGATTCTTTATAGTTGAAGTAAGAGTTTTGACATAAATAGACAAATATTTGATATTGTTGGTCTGTAGCAAGTTTTGATTTGAGCAGAGAAGGGTTCTCCTAGTTTAAGCCCCAACTGCATGGAAGAAAGTTTATTAGTGCGATTATAAGCCTTCGATCGCATCGAAGAAGGCCTATGGGTGTGGTTATGCCTGTAGGTCACAAAACTGAAGCCCTATGCAAGAAATCAGGAGTCCACTTGGAGTAAGTCAGACCTACAGTCCTGGAGCAGATGATGGAAGAGTTTATGAGTAGGGAAGTTTCTAAGGAAGCATTGTATGGATAGACAACTACTGAAGCCTGGAAGCAGTTTTGATCCATTCCTCCCAGTTGGTCCAAGGTATGCATTTGATTTTGGTTTTATATGCTGACGATCTATTCTTGATAGGTAGCGAGCCTCTGATGATCAAGTATAAGAGGGAGTTGGTCACTGAGTTTGAGATGAAAGATCTGCCGGAGATATGAGTCTGCGTAATTGGAAGAGCACATTAAGTACATTGTTGCTAGCATGACTAGCTGTGGGACAATTTGGTTAAGGAAGCTCTATGGAGGGTTGTTTGAGCAAGATCTGGATGTGACGATGATATATTGCGACAACAAGAGTGGGATTCGATTGGCAAATAATCCTAAAAACATAGGACTTCTGATCTTAGTGATGTTTGAGGCAACTCTTCATTGAGATGGTTAAGTTGGTAACAGATGTGAGCACGTTGATATGTTTTTGATCTACAGAGAGCAACATGGATTGATGGATGTGACCCTCCTGAAGTAAGGGTTTGGGCTGATCGAGGACACTGAGCCGACTCTTACTCCTTGTTTGAGCTCCCAGGGTGAGGAATTGAGATGTAGGGCTCCTGGGGATGAGGGATCTTTGGACAATAGGGTGTCGCCCCTATCTGTTACCCATAGGGTCGGAGATGTTGCTCCTTTATCTTGGTCTATGTAGAGTATACCCTAGTTGGCATCTTTTCCACCCATCCGGCCAATGTTTGTTGGCTGCTTGAGTTGGGCGCGATCCTTACTATTTATGGTAAGTGGCATCCCACTCAAGCTAGAGATGCATGTGTTCTAACTTCTACCACTGACTCTTAAGGGTCATATTGGGAAGATCAATAGAGGTTTCCCGGGTTGTAGAATTGCCTCCCCGCTGGTAGAGTTTCCCAGTTTGTAGCATAGGCTCCCCGCTAGCAGAGGTTTCCCGGGTGTAGCATTGGCTCCCCGCTGATAAAGTTTCTCGGGTTGTAGCATTGGCTCCCCACTAGCAGAGTTTTCGGGGTTGTTGCATTGGCTCCTCGCTGGCAGAGTTTCTTGGGTTGTAATGTTGGCTCCTGGCTAGCATAGTTTCCCAAGTTGTAGCATTGGCACCCCGATGGCAGTGATTCCGGGTGGTAGCAGTGGCTCCTCAATGGATAAAGGGTGGTAGAATGAGCTCCCCTCCGATGTCAAATTCTTCTTCTTTTAGATTTGAGAATGTTCAACATATGAGCAGAGAAGCAAAATATAAGTAGAGATGAACCAAGATGAGTAGTGACGACATTTGATGACGAGATTCTTGAGATGGGTCATGATATGATGACAAGATTGGAATTTCTCCCTGGATGAGAGGGAGTGTTAATTTTTGGCAACTCAGAGACAAATTCCAATCGTGGGACTAGATTCCTTTTTTCGAGAGGACAAATTTTGACTGTTGAAGCGCTCAATTTGGATAAGGTAAAGTGTATTTTTGAATTACAGTCGACATGTGCAAATTTGGTTAGATCGGCCCACAAGCAAATTGGACACCCTTGGAAGTCTATAAATACAAGTGACCTCAACCTCTTTTGGACATGATCATGAGACATTCTTCTATCCTCTTTTTTGGTTTTAGTTCACATAGGTCTAAGGCAATTCGTAGAGATCGGTTCGCACAGGTCCGAAATTGCAGCGGTGCGAAGCTCGCACATGTCTAGGGTTTTTGGGTCACAACCATGGGCATGACACAAACAATTTTTGGTCACAACTCCTGTCTCACAGGCTCATGCGTGCAGTTGGAGGGTTTTAGCTGCACACACAACACATCATCCATGGGGTTGGGACCTAGGGTTTGGTTTTTCAGTTGACCGCAAACAGTGGCAATTGATGGCAGACCTCTGAAGCAGGGTTTTGATTATTGGCATTGTTCCCAAGAAGGAAGAACCAATTCAAGCGAAAGAGAAAGAATTAAGAAATCACCATCTTTTCCCAAAAATGCAAGAGCTAGGGTTTCTGCAGTGGCTGAAAATTGTAGTCGAGAAATTGCAGGTCTAAAATTGGGAAATTGCAAGTTCGAATTTTGAGAAGTTGCAGCAGTTTGGAAGTAGTTTGACTAAGGTTGACTTTGTGAAGATCAAGCTCATCAAAGAAGGTTTGACTTGGTCTTGCAGGGGTCTTTGACAAGGGTTTTAGGTCTTGGAATTCATCATTTGAAGTTCTATAAGAAGAGAAGAGTTCTTGTGGGTTTTCCTCTCAAGAGGAGAGGTTTTGGCCCTGACTTACAACCTACATTTTGTGTCTTCTTGTCTCATTGATCTTTATTGTTTGGTAGCTGTTTGATAATAGAGAATATTAATAGTAATTGAATTTAGGCTTATGTGATCCATATTATGAAAAGTAAGAAAACTTACGACAAAAATCACATCATCAGAGTTTTGTCGACGCGTTTCGAACCATCTAGTGTGGTTCATCGTCAAGACAAGATGAAGAACAAGATCTTGGCATCAAGTTAAATAGATGAAGAGATTTTTTTTAGTTGTTATAATATAACGGTTAGATTTGACTAAATAAATAATATTTTCATATAAAGAAAACGGTTAGGTTTGACTAAATAATAAAAATTTAATATAAAGAAAATTGTAATATGAATTAAGGAAATTAATTAATCAAACATAAAATTTTTGATGATATTCTAAAACAAAAAAATAAAAATAAATTTATGTCAGAACTAAATATCGAAACAATTAATAAAATCAATATAATAAAATAAAAATAATATTTGGGTCAAACTTAAATAATCAAAACAATTAATTCTAAAAACTTAAAAACATATTGAAATAATAAATAGTCAAACTTAAATAAAAATATTTGGGTCAAACCTAAATAATCAAAACACTAAAATAAAAATAATATTTAGCTCAAGCTTAAATAATCAAAATAATTAATTCTAAAAACTTAAAATAATAAATGTTCAAACTTAAAAAATAATAATAATAATAACAAAATATAAATTAAATAATCATCAATAATTAAAAACTAAACGATAAATCAATAATGAAAAAAAAATTAATGTATTAGTAGTCAAGATAAAAATCAAAAATAAATAATAAAAATTAAGAATGAATTATATATATATAATATATATATATATATATAATATATAAATATATAAACTTAAGAAGAAATGGCAGGGATCCAACAATTGCTAATTTTACAGCCATCGTCTCTATTCAGATTGTTTAGCCTCCTTTCAATCTCTATAACTTCCCTAAACTTACGATGATGAAATGATCTATCTTAACAATAACTTGACAGTAAGTGAAAGAAGAAGCTAATCAAGTTAAGGAAAAATACATCACAAGCAGTTATCAAATTAAGAGAAATTATCTAATCTAGTTGCCCCTAGATTTCTCAAGACATATACACTTTCTATATAAATACTGCTTCAGATGGATATTTACATATTTAAGATATTTTGAATATTCCACTGTGTATATGAACCTTACTTGTTACATTCTCAATGAGGTCGAATTTCGAAGTGTGATGATGGTGAGAGATCACAAATGAATGATCTCTAATAAGTACGTGGTGCTAATGTCTAATTTAGCCTACATGCTCCTCATCATAAAGTAATGGGCAAGTAAGCAAGGTTACATGTTGACTTTGTAGCTAATGTGAAACATAATAAAAATCTCCAATAAGAGGGTCAAAATGCTGACATCTTGCTGCCATAATCCCTTCTAGGGCATGCATTGAGCTCCTCTAGTGACATGATGAGTGTAGAGGGCTCCTAAAATCAAGGTCTAGGGGTTGGCCCCTAGATATCTCTGCAAATCACTATGTATCCACCAAATGTGGGTTTCGGGCATGAAATTGGGTCTCATGGATCTCCAAGTGATGAATAAGCCTAATTCTGCTCCAATGTTGAGGGCATTAAAGATGTTGCTAGCCCTCCCATGTCTCAAGGTATGAGACAAACCTCATCTGGGCCTTGGATCCACTGCCACACCATGTAATTATTGCTAAGCCGACTGGGGGCATACTGGTCTAGGTGCATCATCCTATGAATAATAAAGCAAATGAAGGAACGTTGTGGGTGCTGAAAGTGCCCATCGCTATGAATGACGCTTTATAAGTCTCTAGAGTCCCATGGATCTCAATGCATCACCTGTGGGTGTCAATTATACCCCTTTAGAGGACCTGAACCCTAGTTAAGTTGCCCAGACCTATAGATTGAACCACTTGCCAATTACACACAATATCTAGTGCTACAACTTTCACTACGAGGTACATTTAATCATTATTGCATCGAAGCGAACCAAGCTTGAAAGAAATGGGCAAAATAACACTTCATATGAGGCTTCTCTTCCAAAATTGGGGCCTCAGTCACGTAATAGTGTTACCTCCCTAGGTAGGAGTGGTTAATAGGCTGTCCTATTAGTTGTTTCCAACCCCCAAAGGGAAGTGACATGTCCTTGGTCCACCCTTCAATCAATATGTGCCATGTGAATTATGATGAAATGAAGGGAAAGAACTCCATGGCCAAGTGCCATGGTCAAAGGGACCTACTATGATGGAATACCTCATCCTAGGTGTATAGATGTGAGAAGGGAGCGATCATGGATGCATGAGTTACCTTGGCCTTTTTTTCCATCCCTCTATATTGCCTTTTACTTTTTCTTGAATTTTCCTTATAATAGCTATTACCCCCCTTAGGATAGGGCATTTCGTCGCTCATCAGGGGTTGGGACATGCAAGGGTTCCTTGTCTTCTATGAGATAGGGCAACATTGGCCCAGGAACCGCGTGATGGCCATATGATAGAGGTAGAGCTCATGCTTGGCTTTTGCTTATGTGCTAATTTGTAAGTCCCCACTATTGTCGCTCATATTGTATAGGCACGATGTGACAATGATCAAGGTGTGGGTTGTCACTCTGATCCCCGCCCTCCTTTTTCTAGTTGTCTCCCAACAACACGCTATTGGGGGGTAGTCCCTATGAAATGGGAAGATGAAAAGACCTGTTGGCAACCAACAAGTCTGAGAGACACAACTGAATGGCCTAGCAACTTGGTTAATTTAGCAAGCTTAATGATAAGATTAGGTTATCTTGAGAGACTAGTGCCTTAATGTAGTCAAAACACTTGCTTAATTGAATTATCTACCAAGCGATTGGATGAACAATTGTTGCTTCAGAATGCTTCACTATCCTATATGAGATGCAACACCTAAAAACTAAGTGAGATGCAGGATCTTGGTTTATTTTAAATTATATGCCTAATTAGGTGAATCCTTCTTCCTAGTTGTTTTGAGGCTAGTCTCTAGAGTAATTTGTGGAGAGAAACCAAGGGGAAACAAGCTAGGGCTTGATTAATGATCCCTCCCCTTGAGTTCTAACCACCCGATGCCTCTGGCGTTGCAGAGACCGTGGCTTTGACAACTACAAGGTCACCGTGTTAACTACTAAAGAGGGTCTATCCTTCACTAACTAAAAGAGAAAAGGTGGTCTTATCTTTCTATCAACCAAGCTTATGCTTGGAGGTAAATTGATTAGTGCAAGACTATGCCTAGAATGTAAATGCAAGATGAGAGAATGCTTGTAGTGATATTCAATAAGATAAATTATTTAAATTCACACGCTTGTAGTGATATTCAATAAGATAAATTATTTAAATTCACACGCTTGTAGTGATATTCAATATGAGAGCAATTAAATGAAGCACTTAAAGAGCAATTGAACAACTATCTCATGTGAAGCAAGATAAACAATTGCAGTGAAACACAAGTGCACAATTATCAAGAGATTACTTATTATTGTGCTACTTAATGTTACTTAAGAACAAACTGAAGCACTTAATGAGACAAGGCTAACAATTCAAGTGAAATGAAATTAACAATTCCAATTAGAGCTTATCAATTATGTCAACAAGACCTTATCTTATGATTAGCAATATTATTCAGTGATTAGGCAAGTTACCACTTATATCATAAACCAATGAAGCACATTCGATGACAATAGAGACAAACTCAAAATGAGATTGCTAATAGTGATAAACAATGGTTGCTAATGCGATGATGCAAAGATGCAAGAGGAAAGTCAAGACAAGACTATTGTCAAGATATAAATGCAACTTAAGATATTAGAGAGTTCCTTTTGCAATAACTTAATGTAATAGATTAGCGAACAAGTTACTCAATAGCAATCCCAAAAAATTACTTGAAAACAATCACTATTTCAATGATAAACCTTTAGCAATTAGAGAGATGACCTTTAGACTTCTTAGGCTTATTAAAATTTGGTCCTAGGGACTGATCTTTAAATCTGATCAGACTTCTTTAACAGTGATAACAGTCCAATATTTTGATTGCAAATGGAGAAAATTAATGACCAATTCAACCCTTTAATCAAAATGATGATTTCTTAGTGTATTAGGCTTATTTAGATGAGTTTTTAAGAGCAATATATTACCAATTATGTTGTTGTAACACCTAAGAAACCGGATTCGTCCAAACCCCCCCTCGTGTCCCAAATCCCACGAATTAGACACGATTCACTGGGACACGTGTCTTATGAGCGTGTCCTGGATTGTGGGATTCGACGGAGACATGAATCCCAAGATCATCTCCAGTGTGTCCCGATTTCGGGACACGTGTCCCACAAAAAGGCGTGTCGTGCAACCAATAAAGCCCGATTTGGGCTCATTTGGCACTAATTCTTGAGTGTGTCTTTTGCTGTGAGTGTGTGGGAGCTTCTAGCAAAGGGTTTGGGAGCATTTTGGAGGTGATTCAAGCAACAGGTAAGTGCATTTTGCTTCTATTTTTTTGCATTTTTGCTACAGAAGTTTGCATGTGCATTTTTTTTACAAGTTTGTGCTTTTTTTCTTTATTTTTTTACAACATTCATGGCTCAATCAATGGAAACAGGGAAGGGGCAAAGGAAAGGGAAGAATGTCCCCATTGGTGATGCCCCTCTTGTTCCAATTTTGTCTAAGGTCTACAAGTGTTCCCTCTATTGGAAGTGGGGCTGCAACAAAAGCTTCAAATGTTGAGGGCAAAATGAATTTAGAAAGACAAGAGGATCAAGAAAACAAATTTCCCTTGTGGACCTATGTCACAAGAGCCAGGCAACAAGTTGAAGGGAGGAGGCAATGTTGCTTGGAAATACAACTATTATTGAATTTCCACGACCTTGGGTCTAGGATAGAATCTTAAAATCTCTGACGTTGCCAAACCAAGAATCTCAACAAAGCTGCTTTGCACAACGAAATATAAATAACAATAAATCACACATGCACAAGTATAAATAACTTTTTACAAAATATTGTACAAATATGTACAACCCAATCTTCGTTATATTAAATCAATTGAATAATGCAATAGTCTAGGGCTCCCATACAAGGGATAATGGCCCTCAATTATCCATAAGTACAAGAATATGAGATACAATGACAATCTCACTGCTCTAGTGCACAATCACAACCTCTATGTTGTATCTCGTCCTGTTGGTCCTTCGCTTCCGTTCTGCTCTCTAGCTGCCCCTTAGTCCATCAAGAGACAACACATAGAGTCTCCAGTAGGGCTGCAACCTATCATTGCTGGAAGTCACTTTTGCTTCAATGAACATAGGTTGATCCAATCTGCTCTTCTAAGCTGGCACCTGAGCTCCAAATCTGCCAATCTAGTAGTCCACTAGTCCATCAATGTTTTGCACACTAGGCTCATCAACTTCACCCAACCTTCAACTGTCACACTCCCTTTAGGACAGCTTGTCATGGGCTACTTTGGGTTGCCAACACATTGCCCTTCAATAGTCCAATGGCACCCGATTCATTCATTGTAGGATCTGTCCTAGAAGAGCCTTTCAACCATCAAGACAAGCCTCCCAATTGGCTCTCACAAGCTACTGCTATCCCGTCTCCTGAAAACATACCTCGATACTGCCTGGAGACTAAACATCCCGCCTGTAAGGAAGGTCAACCGCCTGCTGTATATGTTACCATGACACCTCAAAGTGCCTCATCCAAAATGTGTCATGCATCCCCTAGTGTGAACTCAAGGGTGGAACATATGCTACCTCTACAACAAACGATGCACTCGCCAAACTTGTACTTGTTAGCTCGTGCCCTGACCCAATGCGACCATTGAGGAGTCTCTCCCTTGGTGCACTAAGTCCCATACAAATCTCTCAGGTGAGCTCCCTTCCACCTATTGCTCATGCCCAGAGAGTCAAAGGACAAAAACCAAATCACCTATGCCTATAAGCGATGCAGAAGAGGAATAGGCGTGTGAGTCCCCATCGATACCATCAAGTGTCTCTCATCTGCGTCCTCGTCCATCAGTCTCCAGGGAGGCAACGCTCCAAGAGCTCGTTGTGCTGCACCATATGCCATTGCATACCACCAAGTATCCCTGTACTCCTTGGCATTCCTCTGTACACTGCGACCTATCCCTGTGCACCACTTGATGACCCCTGCTATTGTTGTACCATCCTGGACCGTCTCGTATCATGTCTATGTCACTGTACCCAACACTCCTAGCGTGTACTCAACACAATGAGTCACTTCTCCTACCCCACAACACAATCCAACACACTACGAAACACCACCAGGCATCTCCATGTCCACTTGCAAACCATTGCCCAAATGCTATACGCTCGTACACACCATTGGATGCCATGGCCTAAAGCTGAGACAATATGTGTCTGTCCACACCCTACCGGCATCACCACCTCCACCGTCGCATCACCATACTTTCTGATGCATGGATTCTCCCTCCAAATCTTGCCTGAAGGACCCGAGAGGTGAATCTCCCTATGTACCAGTAGTGATGCCACCATTGCTCTGCTACTTTGTGTCCCCTGTGCACCACATAATTGTGGATAATCCCCAACCCCATAAAAGGCACTGTCTAGTGGCCTGCCAATGGCACCTCCTTCGACAATTGCTTGCCAAAGTGTGCAAATCATCTCGCGACCCCATGCACAACTAGCATACCTAAATGACCTGTGGAGTCCCCTCACAAACTGTCTGGCCAGTGGCGCTGACTGAAACTCGCGTAGTGAGTGCGTGCGCTCAACCATTGGGTTAACTATGCGACCGATGTCATAGTCAATCCGCCTATCTAGTAAATGGTAAGTAGTCCCACCTAGATCCCAATGCTAACCTTCGCCTGCAGATTCCCCGATGCTTGAACGTGCCTGTTGACCCCCACTCTGGTCTATATGATCAACTTCATATGTCTAGGGTGCCAACTCAGATTCTCTCGCCATCCAACCCCAAGGGAAGGATCGAAAGCACAAACTCCTATACATAGAGCTAGCCCCCCATCCTGCGAATGTTGGCCCCCTGCGTAGCCATTTCGTCTCATCTCAGTGATCTGGTCATCACATAAAATTTGTGTAGGTGACCTGGTATCTCTCTCACCAATGTGCAGAGGCAACCTACTAGTGCTACAAGCCCCATCTATGTATGTTTGAAGAGGGCTGCTTCGATGCTCAAATGTGCACTCTAGTTGCACCATTAGGGAATCCAATTGTTCCTCAATCTGAGTCAGTTTGGCCGTTGACTCAGCACAAACCGCTCTCATGCCCTCCAATTCCTTGTTCTGTTGCGTAATGGCCTCTCGCACTTTCGCAGCCTTCCTTTTCAATGCTAGAAGGCTAGCCTAGAATTGATGAAACTATTGTGGTCAACCATCATATAATACTACTGTATCTCTTGGCACCTCTCATCAATGGTGGATATGTCTCCTGGCACCTCAACAATTTGCTGTGCACTGCTATCCCCCAAAAACTCTAACATGGCCTTGGGCAAGTCATCAATGGATACCTCAACAACTGATGGTACCTCCTCTATGGTCGACACCTCTGTGTCTCCTGGCACCTCGTCAATGGATGGCCCTATGGGTGTAAGCTCTACTCTGTCCCCCAAGGTGCTAGCCAGAGCTATAAGAGGGATCTCCAAGAAGGGTGACTCCTATGTCACGCTGCGTATATGTATGTGCTCCTCACAACTGTGTGTGCCCTCAACCTCATGCACAACCTCCTCCTCAGGCTCCTGATATCTAAAGCCAGGTTTCCACCAACAAAAGCCCTCTTGGTCCCACCCTCTAATTGTCCCTGTCCTGCTTGCTCCTTTTGAGTAGATTTGGTGCCCTGATTTTGTCAACTTTCCCACACGGTGTAGATGGTTGTACCCTCGTGGCTTGCGCACCTCTAGTTTTTCTGCTATAAGGATGAGGATGGATCTGGTCCGACACCTTCCTCAACTGGGCCAACCTCTCATTGTTCTAGCGGATTCCACCTCAAAATTCCTTCATATTGAATCTTCCTTGAGCCGTGGGTTTGTCTATGGTTTCACCTGTCATTATGCATACATGCCCAAATCTTCCATGATCTTGCTGGCTACCCCACAACTGGCCAAGATCATGCTCTAGTACCACTATAATATTCCAAATGGAAAAATACCGTAGATAACAAAAGTAATGAACTAGCTACAACTACAAAATTTAGAAATGCACAACCATACACATTTGAACACGGAAATATGAGCAAATCTCTGAGTAATTGTATTAATTTTGATAAATAGGAGTACAATAAATGAGATTAGAGGAACTTGGGCTTGCTACTGCAAGCTGTGACAAGAACCCAAGTGTGACTACAATGCTCAAATGTTGGAAAGATACCCTAGGAAGCATGCCCAAGAAGAACTGCTAACTGCTGCTGAAAGGAAACTGGAGGAACTACTCTAAAGAGTGCCCAAAATGAGTTGAAACTGTAACGGTGGCCTCCTCACTAGATACTCGGCAAGACCCATAAATATCTCACAAACCCAAGTGGTGGAAATGGTCCCAGTGTGAACTGTGGCCTCCAACAATTTCTGCTGTTAATGCGAGCTCCCCTCTCTGTCAGACAATGCACACTGTTGGAAATAGCTCGGCCAATACCTACCACAAACCTCATCGAAATGGCTCCCAAATTCCTGCAAATCTTCCCAGAAATGCACCTTCTATTCCCTGCCCCTATCTCTCCACAAATTCTTCTCCCTATGTTAAGACGGAAAACCCTGCGTAATGCTTAGAGTGAGAGAAATGGCTCCTCAAAATCCCTGCCTCACAGCCCAACAAATTCGCTACAAGATCTCCGACAATGTGTGGGAAAACTCCCTTAAATCCTCTAGAACTCTAGCAATCTATCACTGATCTCAATTGGGGTGCTTTGAACAACTTTTGTACTCAAGAAGAATACACACCAGTTGGAAATGATCTGCAATGTAACTCCTTTAGAAATTCTAAGATAGACTCCTCTCTACTCTCCTAGGGTGACACTCGGAGTTCACTGAAGGTAGAGGTGGAATTCCCGCTTGGGAATCCTTTTGCTAAACAACACCAGTTGACTTGGCTAAATATCTCAAGAAAACTAGTGTTTAGAAGTTAAATTGTCAAAAGATGCAAATGAGGGCCTCTTCTCCTTATTTACAATTGTTGGCCTCCTTCTCTCCCCAGTGGCCCCCACTCCTCTCTCCTAATTTGCACCCCCTCGTCTTTTTCTCTCTCCTCCAAGAGTGAAAGTTCCCTTCTTAGGCCAAATTTCTCTCTCTTGTGGGCCCCACGTTTCACTAGAGCTGCAATTTCTCTTTTTCCTCGTAAGTCCCAATGCCAAAATTGCCTCTTCCAAAGATATTCCCTAATGTGGAAAATCAAAATTGGAGATATTACAAAAGTATCTGCCCGAGCTACAAACTTCAACAACCTCGACAATAGGACATGGAAGACATGTTACATACATACAAATTTGTTATTTATATTTAAAAATATAACAAATTAGTAAATTACACATACAAAAATGAAATATAGACAGTTTTTTTTAAGGAATTTAGAAGCTAAAGCATTTACAATTTTACATGATGATAATACAAATTCAATCATACAACTTTTGTTCTTGAGCCTGTTGTCTAGCTAGAACAATGTTTTTTTGGCATTTGAAGCTACTATTGCAGCCCTACTTCTAGCAAACAAAGCATTAGCAGACCCTGAAGAAAATTGAGGAGGGAGGGACAACATTAGTGGGTGCATTCCTCCCTTTAACCTTTTCTAGCTACCCTTGATGATTGAGCCATGATTTCTGTGAAATGAGGAAGACAATGGATTACTGTATGAAAAAACTTGAAGATTGGTGGACAAATCCACTTGCACAACACTTGGAATTCCTTCTCACACTACACAATAACCCTCAGTTGCAATCTAAAACGTTTGACACCCCTAACCCATTGAGTGAAATGAGCTCAAATGAAAGGAAACATGTGTTTTTATGGGCAACAAGCCTCTTTTACGGGGGACACGGTGAGGGCATGTGTCGGACATGTGTATGTGTTTGGTAGGTGTCCTGTGATTAGGACATGTGACAAACATGTGTCAGACATGTATCCTCACGTATTGGTGTCTTACACTAGGATACATGACATGAGGCCTGTTTGGAGGTGTCCTATGACTTAGTCACTAAGTAAAACGTACAACTTTATTTTTCAAAGTGCAGTTGGCCTCCTTCTAGCTTGAGCGCTCCTAGATAAAGGTCACTTTTTGCTTCCATTGTAACCATAATGCTGGTGAAGAGGTTTTTGACCATGTCAAGTGGTTTTTAGGCTCATGTCAACAAGGATGTTCTCCAATTCTGTTTTTCAAAAGCTTCAAATGATAACAGGTGGAATTGGAAGTAGTGTTTTCTGATGGCATTCCTTTATTGAACTTAACTTCAAAAGTTCAAATTTGTTGTCTCACAATCACTAAAATTTAGAATACATGCTTTATGTACTTTGTGTAATGGGGTGAATGACAAGTAGTTTTTCACTTTGAATGACTTCAATGCTTGAGTGATCATGGTTCTCCTTCACCATTTCTTCAAGTTCTATTAAACACTTTTGATTACACTCTTCATAGGCTGTAGAAGCTTTCTTCAGGGGCTCCTTCCTTGTAGGTTTCCCATAAATCCAAATATTCATCAATGAGCGGGAATAATATATTGATATTCAATGGATCTCCTTTTTCCACTTGGCTTTTGTGGTTAAGTGTAACAACATAAAATGGTTGCAACTCTTTTAATATTACTTAGAAAAACAGCGATGAACCCAAATTAGAAATGGCATTAATGCTTTGCTTCAAGTGGCATTGGCGTGACCTCAATTTGGTTCACAAGTAGAGAGAAAAGCAAGCCACGAGAAAAGTTTGCAGTTTTGACAGCCAGAACTTGTAGAGTTGGAAAGTTGACTTTTTAAAGGTATATCTTCCTCAATATTACTTAACATTGCTATTATGACCCCAATATGAAAATGACATCAAAACTTTGCTTTGGATGACACTGGTCTGATCGCAATCAGGCTCCTAAATAAAAAGAAAGGCTAAAGTCATGCCACAATATAATAATCAATTGATCTCATTTTTTTGGCTATGGTTGTGAGGCCACAACTTAAAATGGTTGTAACTTCCTCAGTATGGCCCAGAATTGCAATTATAATCCATTTCGGAAATGGTGACACAACTGCACTTCTGATGGCATTTTTTTGTGACTGCAATATGGCTTCCAAGCAAGGAGAAATGCCACAGCAAGATAATCTGCAAAAAACAAAACAAAATGATTTCATGTGACCCAAATTGCTACTTTGATACTACTAGTTAAGATCGATAGTGCATAACAATAACAAGAATAGAAGGAACACACAATTGGACATCAAAGGATTTTTATTATCCACACTAATCAAGTGAGGGCAAGCTCTCCCAACCACTTCAAGGGGGATGACCTGCAATACGAGTGCCAAACTTCAGCAAAGCATGATAGATAAACATTCCTTGATTACATGAGGAGTACTCCATCCCTAGTTACAGCCACTATAGCTATCGTTGCACTAATACACCATTAGTGGACCTTACGTAATGAACATAGTGATTTTTATTTATTTACCATCATAGTAGGCTTTTATTAATGACCAGGCCATTTTACATTAATTAACCACAATACATCTATAAACATAACTCTAATGGACATTTAGGTCATTATTACATCACTGGAGAGGGTCATGATGATAATTGCGTCTTGCTCTAGTACTGGAGTGAAGTTGATACAGGGGATTTTGGGCACTATAGCAGATATTGTGTTTGACATAACAGTTGTGGATTATTTGGCTTTACGGAACAGTCAACTTACTAATATTATAATACAGAAATTTAGGTCATCATAATGACATGGTAAGGATGCTATTAGAATGTGGCTTGCTGTGGGCTTTGTCACTGAAATTTAATTTGTGTGGTTAGCTGAAGTTTAATGTGAGCAGCTAACCAGTCTTGTGCTTACCTGATACGTTACTTCTATTTCTTTTGGGCATTGGGCACTGATTGTGGAATTTACATTTTAGGATAAAGTGTCACCTACTATTGCTTGGTATAAAATGTTAAAGACTGACTTTGTTATGCTTTAAGTAGCCAAAGGGTCCACATATACCTTCTCTTTTTGGAGTTAGGTTCTATGGTGAGCACATGACCATTGAACTACTCAACACCTTAAGCCAAAGGCTGAAATTGTCAAACAACGGTTTGAAATCTCTTTCTGTTGCGGCGATTTAATTAAACAAATTCCAACCTCATCTGGCTTTTTACTGGATATAGTTGCACACAACCAGCAGCAGAGTTTGTAACTTACCATTCCAAAATCTACCAGACTGTTAGAATATATGCACTTTTCATATTATGGATTCTTTTGACAGAATATAAATTGTGGTATGTGTGGAAATTTTATTTATTGCAGCTCCTGGAAATTATTCTTCTAACTGAAAATTTAATTATGCAGTTTATTTGCTACGACAAACAATGAATAAAATCACAACTGCAATTTTCACCAGAAAAATATTGTGAAAATAAAATATTGGAAACTGACAAATTCTAGTGCACAAGAATTTTGACACAGTTATTTTTGGACAATTGTCCCCCGAAAAACTCAATGTGGAAAAATCGCTGCAGCAGATGAGGGTTTTATTATTATTATTTAGCAGCAATTCTGAGTACAATAATTTAGATGCCCAACCGACGATCTAATCTGAGGAAAATATTGGCAAAATCTAGCGAGGAATTTTCTCTCATCCCACAACTATTTTCTGCCTCCAAAATTACCTCCCCACCCTCTGCGCTGAGCCTCCTGCGTCACCCTCTGTGCAGAGCTTACCTTAGCCTTTGAGAATTTCGGCTTTCCTTCCTTTGCCTCTTCCATACACTGGAAACCTTCCTCCCGGAATGTTGCTGCCCTCCTCTTCCACCTATTACTCACCCTTTGGCTCTATCTTCTCTGTTGAGCTACTGCTCCTGAGAAAATCGAATTGCTTGGGCAACTGAGCATCTGCACTGGTGTATTCTCCATCACCACATCGATTTCCTCTTATAATCCATTGTTGAAACACCAACAACCAAGATTAAAACTTAATCAATGGCTAGGATCATCTCCGTGTGAGTTTCTAGATGATTCTCACCTTATTTCAAATTTTAATACTGATTAATTAACCATATTCTCTAAGTTTAGACTTAGGAAATATTTAAAAATCGGTTAATAATCTAATTGAGACACTTCTAGGCGGAATTTCCAGAAACGATTTTTGGGTTTTGGAGATCTCATGTATTCTAGCCTCTCCAAATTTCGTGGCTAGAACACATCCGATGCTACAAAAACTAACACTCCCTTTTAGCAAGGAATGTGTTATAGTGCTGCACACCCTACCACAACACTCTGTCTCTGTATCATCTCTTGTCACGCTGCTGATGTCTGGCTGCTGCTCCTCACCAACCACTGCACAACTTTGACATACACTGCATTTGTGCTGTTATACTGCTGTCAACACTACATCTGCGCTGCAACTCCCTCTCATTTGTTGTTGCTGCAACTGAGAGTCATCCAAGATAATTTGCCTCTGTCACTGAAACGGGTTCTCCACCATACCCATATGTCCTCTGAAATAAACAAACTTAGCTCTTCCTAGAGCTTTTGTTGTATATCTACAACTTGCACTTTTGTGGGAACATACTGTAGCTGGAGTGCTCCACTTTGTACACAATCTCTGATGAAATGACATCGAATATCTGTGTTTCAACCTATCATGAAACATTGGATTGTCAAAGAGCTTTACGCAACTCTGATTATCATAGCAGACACTGGTCACCTCCATTTTCTGCTTGAACAAGCTCACTAACAACTTCCGAAGCCATATAGATTCACACGTAGTTGTGCTTGCTGCCATGTACTCTGCTTTTGCAGAGCTTAGTGCTACTGACATCTGCTTCCTGCTACACCAAGAAACCATTCCTGATCCAACATTGAAGTAGTACCCAAAGGTACTTTTCCTGTCCACTGAACTGCCTACCCAATCTGCATCTGTAAATCCACATAATCTGACATCATCTCCTCGGGTATATCTTAACCCATACTCATCTGTTCTACGCACATACCTCAGAATGTGCCTCGCTGCTGCCCAATGTACCCTCTTCGGTTCCACCATGAATTGACTAAGGGTATTGATTACGAAGCACATATTTGGCCTTGTATTGACTAGATACATGAGAGATCCAATAAGCTGTCTGTACAAGGTGGGGCCGACATCCTTGTCATCTGATGCATCAATCTTCTTCCAGTTGGTGATCATGGGCATAGACATGGGCCTGCAATCTTGCATTTTGAACCTATTTAGAATATCTGTAGCGTATCTTCCTTGTCCAAGGAAGATCTCCCCATTCTTTTGCCATACTTCCAATCCTAGGAAATAGTGCATCAACCCCAAATCCTTCATGTCGAACTCTGCTGCCAGGTTCCCCTTGCGGTCGTCTATGAGCCTTGATGATCCTCACCTTATCTCAATTAGTACTGACTAATTAACCATATTCCCTAAGTTTAGAGTTGGGAAATATTTAAAAATCGGTTAATAATCTAATTGAGACACTTATAAGCAGAATTTCTAGAAATGATTTCTAGGTTTTGGAGATCTCATGTATTCTAGCCTCTCCACCAAATTTCGTGGCTAGAACACATCCGATGCTACAAAAACTAACAGTCTGAGATGATCGCTGTTATGATACATTTAGCATAGTCATATTTCGGTTAATTTGATGCACAGTAACTGAAACTTTGTTTAGCATAGCTGGCAATGGAGCTCCGTTACGGAGTTGTATTTTGACATGATATTATCTGGTTTCTAATATTGAAATCTAGATTCATATGAGGGCCCATATACATTTTTTATATTGTAATATTTTTTTGCTTAAACACAATTAGTTGATGACTTATTGGATGACCCCATTTGATGCATTATTATTGAAACTTTGTTTTATATAACAAGCCTTGTTTATTTGCTTCATTCTATTGGGATTTACCTTAACACAATTGGTTATAGATATATTATTACATGAAATATTACTAATATATAGATTTAATTTACATGAAATATTACTTATAATACTTATTTAATGTGGGAACATTGGAAGGGGGATGGTGAACCTACAGAGTCCAGACTGCCTCTCAGAATACACAGCTAAAATAATGCAAGCAACAACATAAATATGCCATACATTTAAACAATCAGAGTTTAAAGGACTTTCGTTATCTACCAAGCAACATCACAGAAACTTATTTCATGAATAGAATTCAAACTCTTTCCAAGGAAAACATCTCTAGCCACAGTATCAATAATAGCCATAGGCTTGAAGCCTTTATTTCAACCACAATTTACTTTGGTCAAAACTAAGACAAAATGCCCACAGCACCACATAACCAACTAAAACTGAAACTATTCAAAGTATCAGATATTAACTACAGCCAATCTTGGTGAATGCCAGACAACCATCCATACATTAAAATGCAGGCATACAATTCTGCTATCAACATATTTCTAGGCTTGTCTACCTTAGATATGCTGAGGCAACTGTGACCTGTGATATATTTTCTTGAGCCACCAATGCTCCCCATGCTGTCAAACTACAAGAGCTCCCGAATTGTCCAAAGCTCTTGCCCTCAAGCTATTCCAAGCCACCAACTGTTGAGCTACTCTAAGCTGCGTTAGAATAGATATTCACGCTCCTTCTAAAGGCTCCAATCCTCCATAAAACGTGCTAATCATAGTTTGCCAGATCAGCTGGGTCCACTTTCTTGCCAATTATCAGCCACCATGTGGAATCTAATGCAACTGCCTCCTAGATTTATGCCTGCATCTCTGCCGTGTGGTCCCTTTGCTCTTTATTAAGCACTAGAAACTACTACTAGAATTTAACAAACTGCAGAATTGGAACAAAAATATTTGAGTGATGTGGGATGGCCTATACGCTAGGGATGCTCCTGCATCAGATTCCCCTGGTATGGAAAGATGTGAGCTTCCTGCTCACAGTTGCTGATAAATCAACATTGGTTTTCTTCAGTCTTCTTCTTTCTTATCTTTTTCGTGATGCTTCAAGCTGATATTTATTTATTATTCTGCCTGTCTCATCCATGGTCCGCCATCTTACTCAATAATCTCCTTGTTGCTTCAACAATCATATATGTTTATTATTCTGCCTGTCTCATCCATGGTCCTTCATCTTACTTCATAATGTCCTTATTGCTTCAACAATCCTGGTGTTCCACTATGCAAACTTGTCATTGTTAATCCTCATTATTGCTTGCACAGTTTGCTGTAAAATATGCTCAATGCCTTCCATGCCTTATTGCACTAAATGCTTATTGCATTGCTTACACACCACTGCTGTTTTCTGCAATCTCTTTCATGTCATCTCTACTCCTGGAATCCTGCTCTTTTGATTCACTTTGCACATATGCCCACATATTGTCTTCTTTTTGCAATGACAACTACATCATGGTGCCCTTCTTTCTTCATCAGGAACAATTAATAACATCTTCCTCTTCAGGTATCACAATCATTCTTTGAATACAAATTATACAATGGACAGTTATTCAGTCATAATCTCCTTGTCCGTCATCCCCAAAAATAGTAGCCTTTACATTGTTCATAATGTTCACATATACCGGAATAAACTATATGCAGGCGCCATTTCATCCTTTTCAAGGACATATTCATCTTCTTCATGGCCATATTCAACAGCATTCTCGTTATCTTTTCTTTCCATAACTGCACACAATTCAACACAAAATATATTGTGAGAATCAAAAGTTCTCTCATTTACCGCCTCCAATTATGTTGCCGCTTCATTTTTTTGCAAATACGCTTTTTATATTTTCTACTGTAAGTTCCTTTGCTTCATTTGTCATGTACCCAATCACATGTTCCTCCTCCATCCCATCTGAAATGTAGTCAATCACCGCTTCTTCTTGCTTATACTTCTTACTCTCCACATCATCTTTGGGATCTTCTTCTGTTCAAACTTGATTCTATTTCCAGTGTGCTGTTATCATCCTCCTGTATTTCACAAGGCTGATCTTCACCTTCAACCTCGCGTTTCTTCACTTTTTGCTGCCCTCATATCAACTTCCTCTCTCCTTTCAAGGCTAAACTGTATGCCTCATTTATGGAGTACAACTCCACGATGCCAACTTCCTTCTGAATGGATACTTACAGACCATCCACATACCTACCAACCTTCTTCTTATTGCCTTTTATAAGACCAGTTCTAATCGCTACTCTACAAAATTCTGCAGTGTATTTGTCTATAGATCTCTTTTTCTTCTCCAATCTTGCTAATCTGCTACACATAAGAAAAAAATAATCTAAAGGCATATACTTACCTCACAATTTAGCAGCCATCTTGTTCCACCTATTGATCATGTCCTTTGTGCTTCTTTGTTTATCTAGTTGTCAATCTTCATACCATCTTGATGCATGTCCTCTAAATCTTGTGCATGCAAACATAACTCACTTGGAGTCCTCTCACTGATTGTTGTCAAATTTCTATTGCATATCCTCAATCCAGTCCATCAACTGATTTGGATTTGAATTTTGAACTTTTAAAAGACACAGGAGTATTTAATGGCCACTTTCCTCTCACACTCATCTTGGCTTCCATCATCCTTTCATCTTCTTTCCTTAAGAATCTTGTGTCTATTCATCTTCACTCTTTCCTACAACAACTCCTATTCGCTGGGTTACTCCCATGGCATCCATTCTCGCTGCCATGATCCACAACATCTCTGGACTATATTCATTCTTATTTCTAGATGGTCTTCTTCGACCTTCTCTCACACATGTGCTTCCATTTTGTTTCATATCCTGCTCTTCTTTTCTGCATCTTACGTACTAGATCTTGAAAGCATCTACCTAATCACCTTATTGGTGCTGTCTCTTTCTCTGACAACTTTATCCAACACTTTGTTCACTGGAGCTGCCCCTTTTTCCAACAACTCTCCATAGCACTATTGTTGTTGAAGCTGCCCTCACCACAGGTTCTTCCTTGCTTAATCATCTTCCATTATAAAAGATACATAGCGTTAGGGGCATTGATTTATTGTCAAATATTAGTGCACCTGCGGGGTTTTCACCTGGTAGCTACACATGCGCCTTGCATTTGCACACTAGTATGATTATATTAATATATAGAAGTGTCTATTGTGTGATGAGTTCATGCCTAAAGAAAGGACTTATGTGCACCTGCCTGCTCTGATACCATTTGGTGTACCTACAGGCTGCCTCATAGTGCATAACTAAAATAATGGAAACGACAACACAAATATGACATCCACTTAAACAATTAGAACTTAAAGCCTTTAATTAACTATCAAGCAACATCACAAAAATTTATTCCATGAACAAATGTCATAAATTCGGTTCATAGAAAAATAAGACATACTTGTGAATAATCTGAAGGCACAAGTGTTTATTTCACAACAATTCTCTCTGGTCAAATAAGAGAGGCAAAATGCCTAGAGCACTACATAGCCAACTCGAGCTGAAACAATTCAAGGTATTGTATATTAACTACAGCCAACCTTGTACCATGGCAAACAATCATCCACACATCAAAAAGCAGGCTACAACTCCACCATCAATCTATTATTGTGCTTGTCTGCCTCAGATCTGCAATCTGTCATCTGGAGCCTCCAATGCTCCCCATGTTGTTATGCTACAAAAGCTCCTGAACTGTTCCCAAGCTGCCCACTGTTGAGCCACTGTAAGCTGCCTTAGAATAGATATTCTTGTTCCTTACATAGCCTCTAATCCTCCATGAAACGGCTCATCATTGTTGGCCATGTCAACTGTGCCCACTTCTTTCCAAGTTATCAGCTACTATATGGAATATAAGCCAATTGCCTCTTGGATTTATGCTTGGGTCTCTGCGTTCTCATCCCCATGTTGTTAAATTCTAGGAACTACTACCACAATTCAACAAAATTGGAAAACGTGAACAAAAATACTTCTGGGTGATACACGATGGTCCACATACCGGGGATACTCCAGCATCGAGGGGTGTATTACTAATATTTGGCTTTAACGTAACTGTCCGGCATAATCCATTGCATACAAGTAAAGATTTCAATGCATGATGTCCTCATTATTTCTAATTTAATTTATATTGGTCTTCTTTTCTCTGTGCTTTTAGATGTCGTGACAAGCAACGGAAAGAAACATCTCGACTTCTATCTTGGAATGGAAAGTTTACAGCTATGAATCAACTACTTCTAGAGGAAAATGAAAGACTGAGGAAGCAGGCAACCCAATTAGATAGTGAGAACCAATATTTACGTCAGCAATTACAATTGCTGCATGCACGTGCTGGCAATAACACCAGATCTCTTCAGCAGGTTCTTCTTCATACCATGTCGACATGTGTCCTTGCAGAGAAACATTGGTGTGACCTTTTTAGTAGATCCTTATGGCAAATTCATGTCCAGAATAAAAATTCAGTGATTGTATATTTGTGTGGGAAGGCATTTATTTTCTTTTGTTGACAATAATTATTTCTTGTTAATTGCACTGTGAGTAGCAAGATGCATCTACAGCCCAGTATGATAGAGATGTCACATTTGTTATGTGGATAATGCTTACATGCTGTCTTGAAAGAATTATAACAAATAATAGTAATACTATATGTCAGCCAAATATAGATACAAGCAGAATTAAAGATAAAAATGTCTAAATAGATTTAATATGTACACCTGCTATAAAACTGCCATGTATAGAGAGAAATAATTCCAAATTTATGCATAAATAGAATATTATAGATATAATATTTTGGTAAAAGTGTTGTTACTCCTCTCTTAATCTATTCCTAGATCCATCTTAAATGATCAAAAAATTCACTTTAATACATTTGATACCTCTTGGTGCTTGATATATGTGTAGTTAAAATAGATCTACGCTGGTGTTATGCCAACCATAGGTTTGAACGTTATTAAGATTTGTTGCACTGATATTTTGCTGGCTATCGTCACCCATCTACGCATGCCAATGGAATAACAAGATTGAAAATATTGATTCATCTTATTGACATCCATCTCTTACACAGCCAGTGTTGTTTTACCCCTTTTGACGGGGACATGTCCTGGATGACATCAGTCAGTAAGTGCTCGTTCCTTTTACTCATTTTTAACTATCTCCTGATCATAGACTTGAGATTGGGAAAATTATTAAAATGACAATCATGTGCATGACTTTTAAGGAACCATTTTTCCCAAGTAATCAACAAAATATTGTCAAATGTAGTGAGATCTAGTCTTAAAAACATAATACCTCAGCTGTGATGTTTAGTAACTGTTGTTGCAAAATCTAGCAGGGCTGGTGCAAGGCCTCACCGGGAAAGGGTCCAGACCTTCTGGCAATAATGAGGAAAGGTTGCCACTGTCAACTCAGCAATCTTCCTCCCGCTCTGTAGTGGGATTTCAACTATAAGGGAGACTTCCCTAAATCACCTATAAGATGTTCTAATACTAAGGCTCAAACTGACTTGTTTTTCAAAGTCTAAGGATGGATAGAGGGCTTGGCAAGGCCAAAGATGACGAAGATGTTCAATGCTAGGGTTCAAGCACTCTAGGGTTAGACCAATAAGAGGGCTGCTATAAGTTAGGGTTTGAATGATTTTGAATATTAGGGCATGCAATGACATATATCAGCTTAAGAAAAACTCCCAAGTGATCTTCAACAAGACAGGAGCAAGGGTTCCCAATAGAAACTAGGGATGAACTCAAGCCAACAAATTTAGGGCTGCTAGATGTGGATAAGCAACAATAAAAGAGGTGATATCAGCCCTTCTAGGGCATGTAAGGCAATATACAATGCTAGATTTTTCTTGTGTATGGTGTATAGAGATTAACCTGGAATTTAGGGTCATCCTTAAGTATTAAAACAACAATTTTACCCACAAATTTGCTCCTAAACACTAGCAGTTGCCCTAGCCATCTAGGAGAGAGAAAGTTAGAAAGGGTTTTATTTAATTTTAAGGTGATCAACACACTTTTAGAGCAACGCCTTATCCTACAAGGCCTATTGGAGTCTTAATGGCACAAAATACTAAGGAAGGACAATGGTGGAGGAAGGGGGATGCTCTAGGGCATCCACTTCTAAAACCCTACCTGTTACTCTTATGGGGGGAGAACTTAATTATAAGGTCTGAGAAGACAATTCTACATGCAATTATGAATCTAAGTTTCAACAAGCACACGGGGCTTTGGATTGATGGTGAATGGGTGCACTGTTAAGGCACTCCTTGCAATAGGTCACTGGTTCAAATCCCCCGTGGGTGCTTACCTACCAAAAAAAAAATTCTAAGTTTCAACAATAATAAGCATTTAGTCATGGAACAAGAGAAATCCTACTTTAAACATGAAAACATGCAAAAGATCAATGATATTCAATAAAGTTACAATAATCTACCACGAGCACTTCTTTAAATCCTAGAATAATGTCTCCAAGCAAAAGCCCTATCCAATAGCAAGTCACATCCAAAAAAGAGACTAATTTGCACTCTCTTTTTGGAGAGGCCAAATTCAGTCTGTGTGATGATGAAAAGAGAAGTGAGGGGAAGGTTGTATATATATGAGCCTTCTCCCACTCACTTTACAAATAAAACCACTAAGAAGCCCTATTGACAAGTTCCTTTTAAATTTTGCACAAGAAAGAGGTTACAAGGCAACCTCATAGCTGAAAAACATAACAAAAATGCCATAATATCATAGATGTGTGGGAATAGATGCTCTAAAAGTACAATGTCACCCTCCAAATGAGCCCAATAAGCCAACAAAATGTGAGATAAGGGCTAATGATGTAGAAAATCGACAAAATACTGATCTGCTAATATGAACAATCTGAAAAACACTTTCTTTTCATATAGACACAAAATTTCTCTACTAAACTTTGCAGTGGAATAGGAACATAAATAAACACAATCACACAATTTAAAACACAATTTATTTTCTAGAGAACCCAATTGGAAAAATCCTTTGCTTGTTTGAGATTTTTAATTGAAGAAATTTGAGCAATAGATCTCTTACAAAAGCAAAATAGTTTCACTATAGAACAAGAACACCCCTGTTCTCTCTGCTTGTCCTAAGCCTCAAACCCTTGCAAGAATCCTGATCCTGCTCCCTGATTTACTCCTAAATTCTTGTGCATAGGCTGCTCCTAAAATCTTGTGCAATTCCCAAGGAAATTCCTCTCTCTAATAATGCGCACAAGCTTCTCTTGGCACACCTTTCCCTCATAAGCTCCACACATAAACTTGTGCAATATTCTCACAAACCCGTGAGCTCTATTATCTTGTTTCACCAACTCGTGCTCACAAGACAATGATCAAATTTTGCCTTTGTTCCTCTTTTAAAAGTAATTTGAATGGCTAAAATTAGCAAGTTGTTATTTCTGGAAAGTCGAACTGTTGAATGAGTGAGTTAAGTGACTCTAACTGACTCATGTAACTCAATCTGCCCAAATTTAGACTTGGAACTCATGCATGTTGGCTTCCACAACTAACTCGCACTACAAAACGCTAAACTGAGCCTTCCACTTCAGCCTATTAGTTAACTTCCTCATAATTCGTTCTAACTTTTAGGAACGAATCCTAAATTATAGGAATCCATCCTAACTTATAGGAAACTCGAGTATGCTAAGGAGAAACTCATTGTGGCTCCGTGAAAAAAGGTACAAATCAAGGAAACCTTTCTCGCTATTGTTTTCAACACTCCCTCTTAGCGAGGAAGGTGTTCTTGGAAGAACCTCGTCCACCTGAATCTATCTCCAATACTACCAAGTCATCCACTGTTGTTGCAACAACTCCCTCTGAACTAGAAGACTTCCCTGCTTTCTTCTGCGGAACCTACATAGAAAACTTGTTCTTTCCAACCATGCTCTGTGAGTCCACCACTTTAGCATAAGTACCATGTACCCTGTGTACCTTTGTGACTGCGTCCTCTCGCTGGAATGGATATTGGAAATTGAACTCTCTTTTGATCTCCCTTAACCAAATCCTCTGCCAACTTGTCTTAAACTCTCCCTATACAGGAAGTCTTTGACTAAGTGGCTGCCTCCAATCGCCCTGGGCTATGCTCCTCATCATCCTGCTGGTCAGCCCAATTGCCAACTAGCTTAGATTGAAACTGAGATACTGGTTGAGGCCTTGTCTTGAGAGCTCTATCTTGCTCTCACTCAACCACCACTTCTCTACTCTGAGCACCCCCTGCCTTGTTGCTCAAGGCTGCCACTGTCTCTACTTGCAACTTGTAGAGATTCTTCACCTTCACACCTATCTGCTTCTTACATCTAGAAGCTAAGTGTTGGAGGTACGCCTTACCTTTGCTAAAGATGATATCATATCCCTTGTCCTCAAGGGTAGCTACCAAAACAAGATTCTGCCTCAATCCTTGAACATAGAGAACATCTCTGAGATGAAGAGGATTACCTAACTCCCTTTGAAAACTGATAGTACCAACTCCTCAAGCTGCATATTGACCATCATCTCCTAGCTCAATCTGAAACTGCATGTCCCTCTCCTTCAGGTGGCTGAAACTCTTCTTGTTCCTAGTCATGTGGAACTATGCTCCTGAATCGATATACCATATACTGCTATCTATGGAGCTTGTCATGCAAGCAATCAATGAAAAATATTTCTCAAACTGGGCAGAAAATGCATCTACCTCCTTATTGGACCCCTTCTGATCCTGCCCATTTGTAGCTCTTTCGAACTACAACTCTAAATTAGCCCATCTCCCTTCTAGAGGTATCTCGGCTGTCATCGCAAACTCCTCGTCCTCGATCTTTGCAGGTGCAGCCTTCAGATCGTGCTTCTCATCTTTGTCCTTCTTCCTGAGAGGACATTGTGATGCATAGTGACCTATTTCACCACACCTGAAGCATTTGATCTTCGAGACGTCCTTCTTCCACCTTCGCTGCTCCTGCAGCCCCTTGGATGCAAGGGCTACATTCTCTTCCTCCTCCTTGGGCTTCGACCCATTACTACTGCTTCCATTAAGCTTACTCTTGACTAAATCTATCCTTAGCTCTTCCTGCTTGAGAGCTGCCCACATACTATCCCAGTCTCGCAAAGCTGCCTTGCCCAGGATGCTTTAGACAAAGACTTGCCACTCTTCTGAGATTGAGTTTAGGGCCAATCTCACCATCTCAGAACCTTGAGGTATAGACCCCACAACTGCCAACTCGTCCCTGGTCTCTTGAAGCTTCGCGAGGAATGGATTAATGCACTCCCCCTTCTGCATTTGTGCAGATCTCAGTTTTTGCTTTAAGTACATCTTTCGCTGCTTGGAAGATCCTTGATACAACGTTGCCAAGGCATCCCACATCTCCTTAGCAGTCCCTCTGCTAGCGATGTGACATACCACATGATCCTTTACTCCATCAAGGATCATCCTCTTGGCCTTCACCATTACTCTCTTGTACTTTTTCAGCTAATCTGGATCTGCGGGCTTAGCCACCACGCTGTCGACATAGGTCTTGAGAAAATGCTCATCTAGAAGCCACAACATCCTTACCTTCCAGATCACATAGTTGGATGCCCCATCCAACCTGTCCTGATCTCTCAACCCATTGACTGCCATCTTTGCCACAAAAATGTCGAATTGCTCCTCTCTGTCTCTTACTGTTGCTGCTCAGGCAATAAGAAAACGAACTTCTTGGCGGGAAGTCTACCAAGGAAAAATTCTCTTACTGTGCTTCTTCTCTCTCTTTTGATGTTCTGCCCAACAAACTGCCTGCAGAAAAACTGTCCCACCAACTTTTTCCTCAATGCTGAAGCTCTGCGTTGTTCCCTTTGGCATGACAAAATTTTGGTCTAGAAGCCCTTCCTCTTTGTCAACTCACTCAGAGAGAGACTTTCCTCGAAAATTCAACCCTCCTACCTTGGACTGCGCAATCCCTCTAGGGATTCGAACTGTTGCCTCCTGTAACTATTCGATCTCCTTCTCTGCTCAGCGTTGGTTTCTCTTGTCCCGCTCTTCTTGTTTCACCTGTAGCTCTGATACCATGTGAAAATTCCTAAACCCGGAATCCCTACCGCAACAAACTGATGTTACTAGTCCTACTTGTTAATCCATACAAGTTATTTACTATGTTCTACTGTAAATATGGAAGTAAATACAACTGCAACATTCACTATTTAAAATAATATGTTGAAACAAGAACCTGAACAGGAAAAGGATACAACACAATGACAGTTATTTTTGGACAAAATGTCCCTGGAAAAACCCAATGTGGGAAAACTGGTGTAGCAGATCTAAGGGTTTTTATTATTAAGCAGAAGTTATTTCTGAATACAAACTCTGGATGCCGTGCTGGCAATCCAGTATAGAGAATATCACTCGGCAGAAGAAATTAGTGGGATTACCTCACTCTACACTGCAAGTCCCGATTGATCCGACAGAGGAACCAACGAGTCCCTGACTGCCTTTGCATTGCCCCTATGCAGTCACTGCATGGGCCTGCATCACTGCCTTTGAGGCACTGCGTCACCTCTTTGTTGGATCGATTTTCTCTCAGAAGCTTCGACTTTAGGCCTCTCGGCTCAGAATGTGAAACCCCCAGCAAAATCTCAGACTTCTTCTTGGAAGGCACTGCGCTGCTCTACGTGAGCCCTTCCCGGCTCTGCGTTACCCTCACTGGGCACTACGTTGCCTCCTCTGTGTCTTTCTCTGCCTCTTTGTTGTGTATTCTTGGCTCCGGAGAAGATTCTCCAGTCAGATGTATGCTAAGTCTCAAATTTTGCAGGGAGGCTTGGACACATGTATTCCAAAGAACTCAGAAAGCGTTTTGGGAAATTCCACCCAGAGACAGTTTTATTAAAATAATTAATTATTTTTAATGGGTCCCTAAGTGTAAACTTAGGAAATTAAAATAATTAATGGGTATTCATCTAACTGTGGGTGTAACTTCTAGAAGAAGATGAGAATCAAAGAGAAATGATCTTAGCCATTGATTAGTGTTAGTGTCGTTTAGTCCCAATGGTCAGATTTACTCTTTTCATATTGTTAATAGGTCTTTGGTCAAATTATTATGCTTTCAAATAAATTTGACATCTTTTGGCTGTCAAAAAGGTCATAAGTCAATGTCTAGGTGTAACGCTACTCTCATGCCATGGTCATCAAGGTCAATAAATTAGTTTCATGAGTCATTGATTCACTAAGGTCACTTTTTCCTTTATTAGAGGGTCATCATTAAAGAAACTGAAAGAAAGAGTCATGTTGTCATAAGGTTTTTCATGAAAGTGTCATGAATGTCTTGTTGGTCTTGTCTTGTTGGTGTGTGATCACATATCTCCATTTAGGGTCATATCATTCATCATCCAAAATTAGCAAGGTGTCATGAGAGTTAGCAAGTTAGGAAATAGAGTTTCTCAAAGGGAATCAAGGGTACATGTATATCACTTGTAAATATAATGTTTCCTATGGAAAAAAATGATGCTATAGTTAAATCACATCAATTGCCATTTTCTCAAAAGTACACATGAGGTCATGTTTTCATCAAGCCAAAATTGAGTTTCAAGCTAATAAAGGGCACTAAAATATTCAAAAACTTTATTTCATCCTCCAAGAGCTCCTCTCTACCATCGTGCCTCATCAAAGCCATCAGACCTTCGGAATTCCTTCACCCATTGCTTTTTCCATCAGCATGTTGCGTTTTCGAAGATTTGCTGCGTTTTTAGGTTTGGAGGTGAAAGAAAGCAAACAAGGGCTCATTTCTCATTTAGCAAGCCTCAAACACTCTTGAACAAGTAAGTAAACCTTTCATCAACCCTTTGATGTAGTGTTTTCCCTCTGAAAGTGATTAAATCCCCTCTCCTAAGGTTTTTGCTGCATTTTCAAGTTTTAATGGTCTTTGCTTCATTCCAAGGAGAAGTTCCCTAGTTTTCTACCTAAATACACTTGTATACACTTATTAAACCCTCCCCAACCATTTCCCATACCTATTTCCCTCATCCCATAGTTTTTTCCCAAAAATCTAAGCCCTCGTTGCTCTTTTGCTATATTTCTGGGTTTTCACTGTGTTTTTCATTTTTCCCCTTCTTCCCTCACACATTCTAAGAAATTTCACTGCCAAAGTATCCCTAACATCTACCCCTACCCCTTAAATTTTCCCTAACTCCTATCCCTTCCATTTCCCTCCCTAAATTAGTTGCCCTGTTCCCCCTGTTTTGCAGCGCTAGACCCCTACCCTTTTCTTCTCTCAAACTAGGATTTTTAGTCAAGCAAAGCCAACAACATGGCCAGTGAAAAGAAGAAATACAATAAGAGGGGACAGATCTCAAGATATGAGCCAACTCATATGCAAGAGATCAATGCTTCAGAGTTCATCAAGAGGTCATTTGAACAGGCAGGCGACCTAGGGTTTTGTGAGAAAGTACAAGAGGTGGGCTACCATTGTGAGCTGACTAGTCTATTTGGCATCAATTTCAAGAGGAACAAGACCACCATAGCAGGGATGGACTTGCTAGTCTCAGCAGAGGTTATAGCTTCAGCCACTAGTATCCCTAATCAAGGAGAAATTTGGTTTAAGGGGATGGATTTGGACATTGAAAACTACAAAGTGTTCTTGAAACCACAGTATAAGGAAACCCCATCTCATATCTTTCCTAGCAGGCAATTATTGGATAAATATACTCTGATGAAGATGATTATGAAATATTTCACTTGTGAAGGCATGTTCAACAGGTTATATTCGTATCACATTAGGCTGTTGATGCATTTCACATCCATCAAAACACTAAACCTACCCAATTACTTGTTTAGAAGCTTGGTTAAGATGACTGAAAAGGTGCAGACTAAAGGGAAAGATCACCAAGCAAGATTATTCCATCATGGTTTGATCAAAGTCATAGTTCTCCACTAGCTCACACAGGTCAATATGTCATGGGAAGCATTCTTGGAAGTAGTTGCTCTCTTGCCTAACTCGCATCAAGTCCAAAAGCCTCAATACTCCTACATCATCTAGGCCACAAAGACCTAAGCCATCTAGCATACCATCATTGACAAAAAGACACCCTAGGGCAGAGGTTTCACAAACATACAAGAAGGGTAAGAGGCTAGTTTTTGCCCCCGAGATAGAAAGAAACATGCCTATTCCTAAACCTATGACTAGGGCTCAAGCAAAAAGAGTGCCTAAGGAGGTTATTATTGAAGAAGTTCAAGTTGAAGCCATGAGAGAGCAATCACCTAGGGATAGAGGTGATTCACTATTGTAGCATCATGAAGAGGTACCTCCTGAGGTAGATATGACTGATCATAGAGATAAGGTAGCAGAAGACATCATTAAAGAGCAGCAGGCTCAAATCAAAGAGTTACAAAATGACCTTTCTAAAGCCAATTTCATGGTGGATTTCATGAAACAAGAGAATAGGTAACTGAAGCTAAGACTAATGCAACAAGGTAAATCACATGAAGATTCTCCCTCGTCTAGCAAAGCAGCGCTTTTGGCAGCCAGGGACAAGGGTAAGGCTATCATTGATGTGGAGCAGTTTGAAGACAAAGACATCCAGGTACAACAAAGGGGGACCCAAAATTAGAGCCATGATAAGAAAGGAAAAGCTTGTGAAAGAGGTGATCCTCCTCAAGCACACAAAGACCCCAATGATCCCATAGCTGCTGAAATTGAAGAGAACAAGGAGTATTGGTTTGAGAAGGTGAATGTGCACCTAGAGGAACTATTGAAGAAGGCAAACGGAGACACTGCCATGCAGAGGCATATGGCAAGCCACTATTACACAAGGAACATGGTGTGCAAGATTAGGGTTAAGAACATGAAGAAGAAGCTTAAGAAGACCCTAAAGAAGCTTAGGAAAAGATACCTCCTGAGGTAGATATGACTGATCATAGAGATAAGGCAGTAGAAGACATCATTAAAGAGCAACAGGCTCAAATCAAAGAGTTACAAAATGACCTTTCTAAAGCCAATTTCATGGTGGCTTTCATGAAACAACTAGCATAACAACTCTTTTGGCAACCAGGGACAAGGGTAAGGCTATCATTGATGTGGAGTAGTTTGAAGACAAAGAAATCCAGTTACAACAAAGGGGGACCCAAAATTAGAGCCATGATAAGAAAGGAAAAGCTTGTTAAAGAGGTGATCCTCCTCAAGCACACAAAGACCCCATAGCTGCTGAAATTGAAGAGAACAAGGAGTAATGGTTTGAGAAGGTGAATGTTCACCTAGAGAAACTACTGAAGAAGGCAAACGGAGACATTGCCATGCAGAGGCATATGACAAGGCACTATTACACAAGAAACATGGTGTGCAAGATTAGGGTTAAGAACATGAAGAAGAAGCTTAAGAAGACCCTAAAGAAGCTTAGGAAAAGGGATAATCTTGATCTTTTGGCAGAGGCATCACTAGTTGGCTGAAGGCGTGACAGAAAGCAAGGTAAGGAGATAAAGTTTTACAAAATTTTGAAAATTTGAAGTTTTTCCTGCACATATCCAAGTGTACCCTACAGAAAAGCAGCAAGCACTCGCTGCGCTTTTTCTCAGAGACTCAAAATGAGGAATGGAAAGCATGTGGAGATAGCTCTGGACTTGTACATGCTGGAAAACTACTTGGGGTCACTTCATAGTTCATAAATTTTCAGATAAACACCAAAAACTGCCTATTTTCCTCCTTTCTGCCACTGTTTCAGAGGACTCGCTGCACTTATGGAGTACTTGTTTTCAAATCAGTTTTGAGGAGTCTTAATGTGAAGTTTGGGTGACTTAAAGGTCTTAGGGTGTAATAGACACCCTAAAAGATCTTCCTAGGTCATCAACAAAGTTCAAAACCACTTCAAGGTCATCAAAACATCAACTCAAAGACTCGTTGTGCTTCTACTAACACTCGCTGCGCTTCTAAAGCATTTGATGCGCTTCTGTGGAGGAAGCCTTTTTTTGCATTTTCGTGGTATAGAGTTGACTTTTCTTGATGCAATTAGTGTCTAATTGATTTTACCTGTTGTAGTTGAGTGTTGTAATGATGGTTAGAGTGAATGTCTTGTAATTAAAGCTTTCAAAGTCAAGTCAAATCAGTGAATGTAAAAAGGGAATTGGTTTCTAAGCTCCCTAGTTTTTGGCAATAGTTAGAGAAAATTGTGTAATTAGCTCCTAGGAAGGAGGATTCGACCCCTGAGGGGTAATGTTGTTTTGCATCTATATGTAGTCAGAATGAACTCATAAAGGGTTGGATTCTTGAAGCTCATCTCTTGAACTAGTGTACTAGACATTTTTGCAGAAATATAATAGACAATTGCAACTATTTTTATGGGATTCTTGTGATGTGGTTTGTGGCACTGTATTTCTCTAGTTTTCTTTATGCATTTGATGATTAAGTATTTCCAGCATCCATCTATATTCTTCTGGTGATTATCTCTTAAGTTTTAAAGCAGATTTCATGATCAATATGCTCTGTTTTGTCTGAGATTTTCATACACGTGTTATTTTCTTCTAAGCAAATGAATTCATACCTATATGTTCATTTTGCTTCATCTTTCCTCCTCACCATACTACAATGACAAATTCACTTTGTGCCATTGATTACACCTACCTTGCCTCATTCTATGTCTGCAACTGATCATTTGGAATACTTGGCCTAATTCCCTAAACTGGTGCTTCTCTATCCAGCAAGCCTTAATCAAACCCTATTGTGAAAGTAACTAGCCTAAAACCAGTCACTTCCATTGGCTGCGAGCTTGATATAGAGAGATCCCTCTTTGATTTGGTAGGGCTAGATACCAAGTCAAAAGCTGATATGAGGTTACCTCTTTGGTTTCCTTTCTTAGCCTTGGGAAAACTAAGGAGTGCTAACAATTAGCTTCTAATCTGGGTCGTTGAATGTCAACGAGAAGATTATTTAAGGATGCTTGAGGGTCATTTGGAAAACACACACAAAGTTGATCAATCAGATCGAATTGCTGAGCCAGAGAGCAGCGCAGTAATTTCGTAGTGATCACGCAAAGAGGGGCAAAGATAGTTTTGGCTGGAGAATCTTCTCCGAGGCCAAGAATACGCAGTAGAGAGGCAGATAAAGATGCAGAGGAGGCAACACAGTGCCTAGTGAGGGTGACACAGAGCCAGGGAGGGCTCACATAGAGCAGCGCAATGCCTTCCAAGCAGAAGTCCGAGATTTTGCTGGGGGTTTGATGTTTTGTGCTGGGAGGGCTGAAGTCGAAGCTCTTAAGAGCAAATCGATCCAGCAGAGAGGTGACACAATGCCTCAAAAGGTAGTGACGCAGTCCCACATAGTGACTGTGTAGAGGCAGTGCAGAGGTAGCAGGGGACTTGTTGGTTCAGCTGCTGGATTAGCCGAGACTTGCAGTGTAGAGTGAGGTAATCTCACTGATTTCTTCTGCCGAGTGATATTCTTTGTATTGGATTGCCAGTAAGGCATCCAGAGTTTGTATTCAGAAATAACTTATGCTTAATAATAAAAAACCTTAGATTTGCTGCATTGGTTTTCCCACATTGGGTTTTTCCGGGGACATTTGTCCAAAAATAACTGTCATTGTGTTGTATCTTTCCCTATTCAGGTTCTTGTTTTGGCATATTATTTTAAATAGTGAATGTTGCAGTTGTATTTACTTCGATATTTACTATAGAACAAAGTAAATAACTTGTATGGATTAACAAGTAGGAGAAGTAACATTAGTTTGTTGCAGTAGGGATTCCAGGTTTAGGAATTTTCACAGACTCCAGAGAAGATTCTCCAATGAAAACTATCTTTGCCCCTCTCTGCGTGATCACCACAAAATTATTGCGTTGCTCTCTAACTTTGCAATTCGATCTGACTGATCAACTGTGTGTGTGTTTTCCAAATGACTCTCAAGCCTCCTTAAATAATCTTCTCGTTGACATTCAACGACCCAAATTAGAAGCTAATCAATGACTAAGATAATTTCTGCTGGATCCTCATCTTCTTCTAGAAGTTACACCCACAGTTAGATTAATACCCATTAATTATTTTAATTTTCTAAGTTTAGACTCAGGGACCCATTAAAAATAATTAATTATTTTAATAAAACTGTCTCTGGGTGGAATTTCCCAAAACGCTTTCTGGGTTCTTTGGAACACATGTGCCCAAGCCTCCCTGCGAAATTTGAGACTTAGAGCACATCCAATGCTACCAAAAATCAACAATCACTGGTACTCTGATATAGCATCATGATGGTATCGTATATCTCAAAAGTTGTCTTCTTCTCATGGATATGAGGCACTGTATGATCTCTAACCTCTTCTATGATAATCCTTCTTGCTTTGATATCATTCTTATTATGTTGGGCCAATTGTTGACGGTCTTGAGGTGGCGCTGTTGCCTGCTTGATGAATTCTCCCACCCCACTATCTTTCAGCACTATCGTGATCCTCCCTTTGCATGGAACGAAGTTCAATGCTTCCTCTAAACAATGATTTTCTCTCAACCCTTGGTACGCCATCCTGCTTACCATAGAGAGCTGTCCAACACCTACCCACTAACAACCTTGTAGTCCTTCACAAGAGGCTATTCTTAGGGCTTGGAGGTTTCCCACTTCACTGCTCCTTCACTCCTTCAAAGTTTGCAAATTCTTGGGCTTCAATATGCTTGCGACTGCTAGCACTCTTGTTGTCCTTCACAAGACCTACTCTTTGGCCACAATTAGGCACCTACTAACAACCCTCCACCTGTACTTAAGATGCCACCAAGACTGTCCCAAATTTGGACTCAAACACTTAGCAAAAACATCAACCTTGGAAGAGTATAAACATACCTTTGGTCTGCACGATTACTTCTGTCCCCAAATCAACTTGTCTCGTGCATCTAACTCTAAAGCTAAACTCCCTCAGGAACCTGTGGTTATCCTCCTTCTACAAGCCTTCTATATGCGTTCAACTATAGGATTGTTTTGTCCCCTGTTCAAGGCCTTTCGGCCCCTCCAAAATAGAGGCTATTGGGCTCGACCCACCTTCCAGAATGCATAGAAAAATCTTGGCCTATGCAGCTCATAAATCCATAAAAAGAACGCATAGATCTGCCCTCCTCTACTCGGCCTGCTCTTCTATCAAACTTGATTGCTAGACAGTCACAAGAACGAACCAACTAGGATTCGTTCTCGCCTTCACTAGGCTCCAAAGATTTGCAGCCTAATCAGATGTATTCCTCCTCTATGGCAAGTTACTCTTGGATGTGTTATCTTTATTCTAATCCACACTTTGATACCATGTAGAAAATCCACGAAATTCCGATTTGCTAATATGAACAATTTGAAAAACACTTTCTTTTCATATAGACACATAATTTCTCCACTAAACTTTGTGGCAGATTAGGAATAGAAATAAACACACTCACACAATTCAAAACGCAATTTTTTTTCTAGGAACCCCAATTGGGAAAAACCCTCTGCTTGTTTAAGAATTTTATTGAAGAAATTTGAGCAATAGATCTCTTGCAAAAGTAAAATTTTTTCACTAAAGAACACTCTTATTCTCTCTGCATGTCCTAAGCTTGAAAACCTTGCAAAAATCTTGATCCTACTCCTTGATTTCCACCTAAATCCTTGTGCATAGGCGACTCCTAAACTCTTGTGCAATTCCCAAGGAAATTCCTCTCTCCAATAATGCATACAAGCTTCTCTTGGCACACTTTTTTCTCACAAGCTCCACACAAACTTGTGCAATCTTCTCACAAACATGAAAATTTCACCACTAAAATCTAATTTCAGCAACTAGAATTAATTTTTCTAACTGTTAATTAAATAAAAATTTATTTGCTACGACAAGTATCGAATAAATCACAATGCAACCTTTACAAATAAAACTATAGAAAATAATAGCACTGGAAACTGAGAAATATGCTAGCAAACACATAAAAATTGACACACTTATTTTTGGACTAAAATCCCCAGAAAAATCCAATGCGGGAATACCGGTGTAGCCACGGAGGGTTTTATATTATTATGCAACAGTGAAATTATTTGAGTATAATCTGGATGTCGAATACTGGCTATCCTGTAGAGAAAATATTGGCAAAAATAATTTGAGTGAAATTACCCTTGCTCTGAGCAATCCCGACACTTGATTACCTCTGAAAAGCTAGCATTCCAACTGGGTTTGTGCAGGCTCTGTGTCACTCTGGAGTTGTCTGCCACACATGCTTACTAAATTGACTGCCAATCTAGTCGTCTTGCCTGTTGCTGATTGGGAAAACGCTTCTCCGACACTCTGGAACCCCTTACTGGCCTCTAGAACTGAAAACGTCTTCTTCGTTCAGCAAATCGAACTACCCTCTTAAGCTTTTGCACAACCTCTTGGAGAAATTTTGGCCTGTCTGCAGTGTACTCACTGGATCTGGAAAATATTCCTCTGGCCTCATTGTCCCTGCCCCTCTTTGTCTCTGCTTCCCTTCTAAAGTTCGAACTCTTTCGACAACAATTGCTCTCTAGAAAAATCAAACTCTCCAAGGAAATCGATCTTTGTGTATGTGTTCTCCATATACCCATCAACGACTTTTTATAATCTTTTGTTGGACCTCCAACGACCAAGATTAAATTTTAATCAAGGGCTAAGATCATATCGGAGTCGATCCATGTGAGTTTCTAGATGGATCACACCTTATCTCAATTAATGCTAACTAATTAACCCCTTTTCTGAAGTTTAGACTTAGGTAATATTTACAAATAGGCTAATAATCTAATTAAGACACTTTTAGGTGTAATTTCCAAAAACAATTTCTGGGTTATGGAGAACTCCTGCGTTTTAGCCTCTCCACAAAGTTTCGAGACTAGAACACCTTCGATGCTACAAACACTAACACTCCCTCTTAGCGAGGAAGCTGTTCTAGTGTTGCACCAATGCTACAACACCTTGTCTCTGTACCATCCTCTGTCACGTTGTTGATGTCTTACCACTGTTACTACCTGCCACTGCTCACCAACCACTGCACAACTCTGATCCTGCATCTGTGCTACTGCTAGCACTGCTATACTGTTTCCAACTTTGCATCTACATTGCAACTGATCTAGGTGGCTCCAAACACATGCAGAAGTCCAAAAGGGCTCAGAAATGGTCAAAACTCAAAGTGGCCAAATTGCAACAAAATCAACATTAGATCGAAGTGCTCGTCGCCTTGATTCCAACGGTGTGAACGGAACTCAAATTCGAGCTTGTATGGAGGAGATAGGGCTAGTCAAAGTTCAGGGTTGACTTGGACCTAAGTTGCA
>APFE030843667.1:0-14107 GCA_000404065.3 Pinus taeda | reverse complement strand
TTTCCCTCTTTGAGGGTTTTAACCACGTCAAAAATACTGGTGTATTGATTTGAGATCTGGTTGTGAGCGGTGTCCTTTTGGTGTTCTTTCTGAGGAACTTACCCTGTAAATTCCTACATTAGCTTCTAATGTTAGATCGTTAACAATTGATTTGAGGGGGCTAGAAGACTTACTAGACACCTTCTGGGAAGAAGAAGAATTACCACCCAATGGAGCTTGCGAAAGGGCTCAGACAAGCAATTCCTACTAGCTTGTTATCCTTGTAAGGCTGAAGATTGAAATATTTTCATGAGATTTATTCATACCTTCCACTGTGTTGTAGTGAAGCACAATAGGCATTGTTTAAGTGCCTAGAGGAGTGGATACGTTTGACATTTTTAGGGTGATAGTCGTACTTTTACCATTGGAGTAATTGATCTTTGTTGTGGCAACATCTCCAGACTTGTTTTGAGCTTGGTTGAAGGGCGAGATGATTTTTCTTAACAAATGTTCCTTCAATTTTTGCCTCATCGCTCTTGTTTAGGAGAAGGCCCCTGACTTCTCAACTTGTATTAATTGTTTTTCTTTGTGGAGGCCTCACTTAGTGGTGGTTCTTCAATATTTTTCATCTAAGCATTGAACACACAACTGAAACTATTTACTATGTGTCTGACACTCATATCTTTAACCGCAATGGATTCTTTATTTTCTTCTACCTATTCAGTCTACTCAATAGAAAGCATTGAATTAATAATGTGCACATCCAGAGTGTTCATGATGTGATTCCATTTTCAGCATGTCTTTTCTAAATGATACTCTTGATGAAAAGAACAATATTGGTCCATGCCCATTCTTTTGACATCTAGCACGACATTCGAGATCTGTGAAGACTTAGCTGGTTGGCTACTGCTATTGTTGTTGTTACTGAATTTTTTTAAGAAGTTAAACTTTGGGGGCTTGATGTTGACAATGGTCTCACTTTTCCTTTGTTTCATTTCTTCTAATTCATTGGACAAAGTCTTAACCTTTCAGGTCAAGTTTTCCACATCAGTAGTTTATTTATCCTTGGCCTTGCTCAAAGAGGCCTAAGACCTTTCACCCGTGACTTTGGAGTCTTTCTATGACGCATCATCAACAATGAATTTGAATGCATGCAAGTAATTCTACACAAAAATGGATTCCTTGAAATTCTGGGCCAAAGTTTCTTTCGTTGTACTCTTTAAAAATTGTGAAATGAATATTGGCAAGGCATAATTATAGTAATCAATTATGATGGAGGCCTGAGGGGTCGTATCTTGGGTAAATTGGTTCAATATCCAGTTGAGCCTTTAATTAAAGTCCTTCACCTTTTCTTTTGTGCCCATATTCAGATTCCGTAACTCTTTTAATAACATGGCAGGGGTTTTGTCATCAACAAATTTTCAAGGAACAAATTTTTAAACCCCCTCCAACTTTGAATTGAATTCACAGAAAGACTATAGTACCTAGAAATTTCTCTACCATCTAAGGTACAAGGAAAGAGTCTACATGCAACAATGTCATAATGTACCTTGAGTGTCTGCAGGTGTAGATAGAAATTATCCAAATGGTCTTCTGCCTTGATTTCAATGTTAGGGTCATATTTTTTTGACAAATTTTCTGGTTGTCATGGCATATTATGTAAAATACCCAGAAGGGAAAGTGGACCTTGAGTCATCCAATCTAGACCTTGTTCTACCATTTCTTCATCTCTATCCTCATCCTCTTCTTTAGAATCTTAGGGATCATCTTCCTCTTCTTTGTGTCCTCCTAACCCATGGAAAGTGTAATCTAAAAGAAAAATGTTGTCCCTGTCACCCCCATTAAAAGATGGAGGCTACTCTAGTTTTTCTGTATCATCTGCAGACTTCGCTAACACTTCAAGGGTAGAGAAAACCAAATATTCCACTGTAGAAACCACTATCCTAGTAGGAGTAGTTAGTTTCTGCTTCACAAAATAAGGAATATTATGTGCTCGAGGAATCAATCTGATAGCCTTTGTGAATTTACGGGTCATGGGTCGAATTGCCAGGATGTGCTCATAAGAAATATCATAACTTTGTTCAAGGTAGGGCTAAGAAGATCCGTCTGCTTCAAATATTAAGTACAAATCCCAATATGCACGGATACAACAAACATCACTTGCTCCAATAGTGGAGCATTGGAGCCACTACTTGCTCCCCAAAAGTACTCACTTATCTCTCTTATGCCTTATGAGAGAAGTCAAGGTTAAAATTCCTTTACATGAGAAATGAGGATCTTTTTATAATTGAGAAGTGACCCTTTCATATCCTCATGACTCTTGACTTTCTAAATTATAGTGGAATTTGGACTTCTACAATCTTTGGAATTCCAAATGACTTTTGGAATTACATATGACTTTGGTATTACATGTCATGTTGACTTCCATGACTCTTGAGTTCACACGTGACTCTTGGACTTATACTTGCTTGTCTTTTACAATGATTACAATTTATATTTGTCTTCCACATCATCATATGATGAAACTTGACATTTCACTATCTTGGATTACTGAGACTGATAGCGATGTATGACATGGACTTGCTTTAGTAGTGACATGGATTCCACTGTGTCTATTCTTTATCATCATCTGGTCATGGTGATTCCAACCTACTAAGTTTCTTCAAACCCGGAATATTCATGGTGCTTTGATCATCAAGTTTCAGGTGTGTTTTGGTTCTTCTTGTGCTTCCTTTCTTTATCCTCTTTACCCAATCTTGCTTGTGTGTTCCTACCATGAGGTCCCTAGAATACATGCTCCTATAATCACTCATTACGATAAAATATCAATTTGAAAATATCCTAATCTACCATGTTTCATGCAAATTTTCCTCTTTGTTCCTTTTTCGTGTGCTGAAAATGGTCGAGGGAGCTACAGGGAAGACTTCAAAGGGATGAAGGGCTAAGGAGGAGTGGATTCGAGGATTTGGCATGCACTCATATGCCCTAAGGAATAATGAAATTGAGAAAGTCTAAAGGATGAAGGGGAAAGCTTCAGTCTTCCCAAGTGCACTATGCGCCCAAGGGAGAGAGGTAGGGCATAGGGTGCACTCATGAAGGATGAAGATTATAGCTTCATGCCTTTGAGGTGTGTTCATGTTCTCTTGGAGTCTCAGGAAGAGTGCAGGGCACACTCCTAAAGCCTGAATGTTGGAGCTTCATGCCTTCAGGGTGTAACAATGCGCTCAAGAAGTCTTGGAGGGCATACGACACATAAGGGAAAGCTGAAGGGTTGATATTTGGGTCTTCAGGATGTACCAATGCACTCAATGAGGGTACACTTCTTTGAGTCAAAGGAGTGTGCTAAAGGAAGACTTAGTCATTTAGGAGGGTGCAGTTTGGAACATAGAAGGGGATTTGTGCTTTTGGAGTGCACCTAGATTTGGTCAAGAGGTCAGCAAGATGAGTTCTAGACAAAAAACATGTGCAACACATACTAACTCATCGAGAAAACTTAGAAAAACATAACCAACAATGAATATACATCAAAACACCACTTTATGCACATTCCCCAAGTATAAACAATGAGTATTTGGGACTGTAACCAAGAAGTGTCGTTTTAGAAAAATAAAGCTGTTGTGACCATGAAATGTATATAAGGATATTCCAAAGTATGCAACGACGCTTAAGAACACTCAAGAATATTCAAGACATATGAAACAACACAAAATGACACTCGATGAACAAGGAAACACTTGATACAACAATGAGGTAGGCTCCAAAATTCAAATGTATTGAAATTTTGGAGGGTGTTGTAGAAGCGACAATATAAGTGAAGATCAACAATTTTCTCATTGGGAGAAAGATCTTCAATATTTTGAGCACCTTTCCTCTCAAATGCTTTCTTTTTCTTCTTCTCATTAGTAGCAACCTTCACAGATTTGAGTTCACTACTTGCAACAAGGTTAATCAACCTCCTCTGTTGTTGTGTAGCTTTCTTCTCCATATAGGCATTGCAATCTATTCAACATTTCCTTTTTTGTCTCACAATGACTCACTTTATCAACATCTAACTTTGATTAATCTTTCGTGATAATCTCCTTGGTTTCTGCATTAAGCTCATTCTTCTCTCCATATTCTACAGACAACCTAACATCTTGATTAATGACCATTAAATAAGCTCCCTTTCTAATCCTCTAGAGCTCATAGTCTGATCCATTTAAATATTTAACTCCCTCTAGTGATAGCCAAACTTGATTAGCCACAGTTTGCCTTTGGTCTACCTTTGAGCGATTAAGTTGTTTGTGAAGGAACTTGACTCTATTACCAATTGTTGGAAACAATGTTTAACACTAAGGGGGGGGGGGGTGAATCAGTATTAAGGCTAATTTAATTTTATGCCAATTATAATCATCAATAGCATATCATGTGGTAGTAATATAAAATTGACATATAAACAAATACACCATGAGCAGCAAGCACATATGACAGAAAGGATTTAACATGGAAACCCTTCTAGGAAAAAAACCACCAATGCTTGTTTGTTATTTGATGTAAAAATAAGCCCCTACTCTATTACACCAAAATGTTTGTGAGCCACCACTCACATGAAGCACCAACTCCCTTAGATTGTTTGCTATCACCCACTATCAGGAAGCAAAAACTCCCTTCTTTTGTAGATGCCTGATCAACGTACGAGAAGCACCAACTTCATGGGCTTGTTGCAAAAGTAGCCACCAATGTAGAGAAAAAGGACCTGTTTTCACCCCAAGAAACTCTCCTAGGTTGTATATCAAAGATGCTCGGGAACATTACAAACTCAACATAATGTTGGAAATGGATGAATGGAAGGAATGATGCTTGTTCAAGCCAGATAACCACTCCTACTTTGCTTGACTCTAGACATGCGTGAACACCCCCAAACTTCAAGGCTTTAGACCACCAATTACTCACAATTTAGGGATTGGGTGAATATGGAGAATACTGACCACACCAACAAATGCACAAGACCATGTGATGGCTAGCTGCAACTAGCAAAGAGGTCTGCAAATCTGTTTCCTAATGCACAGACAGGATGACAGCTCTCTGCCACTAGGTAAACAAAAATCTGAATAACACATTCACTGATACATACAAGATTATAACAAAGAGGTAGGATGACAACTCCTCTAATGCTAAAATATCAAGAGTTCATGAAAACTGCATAACAGACACAGCCTAGAACAGAATAGAAGTGAAAAGTGAGCAATTAACAGCAAAAGAAGCTTGTATTAGCTGAAAATGAAGATGAGATGCTGCAAGTATCAAAGCAGTTACAGTCTCGAGAAGTTGAACCTTACATCAAAACAACAACCATCCACCTTGATTACATCTGTTTTTTGGGTATATATAGAGTTTCATTACAAAGACATTCTACTGCTCTAGGTGTGGAGGGGTCATAATTGACCACCAATCAATTTAACTATTTGATGGATTCCCTGGTGTAATCTGCCTGCTTCAGTGAAAGAATTTGATCTTATTGGATGCTTTGTTGTCCTTCTCGAGCAGGTGGAGTGTTGTATGGAAGAAGTTCCATAACTGTTAAATGCATTGATCTGCTCGAGGCATGTCCTTTTCCTTCCCGTCCATACTATGTCTTGAACAATTGTTGAAGATGAAATGCGCCAGGTACTGGTAGATGATTGCCTTCATCCTTCAGGAGCATAGAACAGTCAAAGGTGGCATACTGCATGGCGGGTGGACGACCTGGTTAGAGGAGCAAGATTGGCCGTCAGATGGAACAGATGGACGATGGATACGGCTTGGCGGGAGGTATCAGGAAATTTGGAAGTGGACTCGACACAGGCCATTGGATCTCGGGAGGGCAGATTCAATGGTCGTTGGGTGTTGAAGATGCGCTGGGATTAACGAGTGGGGACTACAATTTTGGTGGTAAGTGGAATTAATCGCATCGCTTTTGGTGGGTGAGTGGTAAAGGTACGCAGGCTCGCGATCACAATCATCAGGTGACACGTGGCAGACGGGACGTGACAAAAACCGCTTTAATCGCAAGTTACTGCACGGTTTGTTTTCGGGTGTGGGAGGAGTGAATGTCGTTGGATCACGTGGTAGATGATCAGACGATGCGGATTTAATCACATGGGTTTTCAACTGATGTGATGGGGAAAGGGCTGTGAAAGCGCGTGATCATGTGATCACAGTTACATGATGGTTTAAACTCCACGCCCAGGAACCTAAAGGAGTATGGGTTTATACAGGGTTTCAAAGGTAAAACAAAGATTGCAGAGGTATAAGAGTATAAGCAGAGTGAAGGAGAGTGTGAAAGATAACTGATGTGAGCCCCCTTTAAGCACAAACAACATAGTCAGACCTGTATTTGACCCTCAAATGTTCAAGTATGTAGCAGAGCTAACACTGGCTCCTTCTGGGGATGAGATCCTCCCTGTGAGGTCTCAAGAACCGTAGACCATTGTCTTATACATCAGAACAAGACTAAAAACATTGCCTAGTATTCCATTGGGCATGGAGTCTAATTAAGTTAACACTAAAAGAACATATTTACAACATTATGGCTTGAAAACCTAAATCGTCAGAAACTACCCATTTACTGGGCCACCAAAATTGTTTCCCCTTCTCTTGGTCAACAGGTCTATCAGCTGGTTCATCAAAGATTTGCAAAATTGGATTTATTTGATCATCTACCTCAAAAAGCTTACGGCATTTGACCTTATCAGGTAGAGATGGTTTATACTTTATCCCCGCTCTGTATGCTCTCATCCTTGGATGTTCTTCATGGGAGCCTTTGTAGACCTTTTGAATAACAATGGTTGTTCTGTACTTGTCTTTGTCATCTGTGGCCCACACAATTAATATAAATGGTGAATCAATGTATTCTTGTGTGGGGGACACAAAGACTTCACCTGCTCCTGCATCTTTCTTAGAACAATCCACATCCAAGGAGGTGTCCCAAAATTGTGCATCCTCTTCCTTTGTGATCTGGCAAACTGCCCTTCCAAGCTGTGTAGAGGCCGACTGGATAGGCATCAGAATGTCAAGACTGAGATTATCAGTATTAGCCTTGGGCATCAAGTTATGGCATGCCTCAGTGCCTAGGGGGAAACTATGAGGGATTGTCTCTTGAATAGATAGAGGAACATAAGATGATGGGGAACTGATCTCACCCTTTTTGATCATTGGGCTGGGGATAACAACAGGTTGGTCAATTTGCAAATCTGCATAACCATTAGAAGTTGGGCTAGCTTCGGGCTTAGACTTTTTGAGGATGGTAGGACTTGCTGCTGGTTGCTTCTGGTGATAAGCTTGTTGTTCTAGAGAGACAACAAACTCATGAGCAGTGCCTTTGGATAATGACTTCTCATAGGCAGCTCGGGTTAAGAAAGGGGCGCTACCCTTATCTTCCATACCATGGACCTCATCCTCTTCTTCAAACTACTCTTCTTCCATGACTATATTCTAAAAAAGTGTTTTCAACCTTTGGTCTTCATTTGCATCTTTGTTTTTGTGCAAAATCTGCAACTTCTCCTTTGCTCCTTTATATGGATTTGAAGTTGGAAGAGCAAAGGTACTAAGAGCTCTTGCTTCCTCAGAATGCTTCTCAGACTTTAATTCAGAAACTTCAGAGGCTAATGACTCTATCATCCTAGTCATTTTATCAATCTTAAGATCTGAGGATGATGAGAGATCACCCCTCTGTCTTCTCCTATCAGCATTACCTTCGAACCTCTCTGTAGCCATGATGTTTGATTCTACTTCCAATGTTGCATCTTGCATATCAGCCAAAGAAGCAGATCTTCTTTCCCTGAGTAGAAAACAGAAATGAGAATCGAAGGCATTGGCATAAGTAAGCATAGTAGAAGTAGGGGTAGGTTTCACTTCATATGGTATTCTGTTGTACATATGGTTGAATCTCTTGTTGAAATCAAACAACAACTCACCATTCTCCCTCTGCAAGTTCCCAAATTCAGTATGATAGTAGATTAGATCTTTCTTATCCCCCTAATGCTTCAAAAATGCATCATCTAAGGCCTCAATGTCAGCAATAGACCTAGGGGTCAATTCTCTGAACCATTTTCTAGCTTCTCCATCTAGGCTTTGGACAAAAACCCTCATTGACACATCATCTTCATTGATATCTAGGTTATCAGCATAGCTATAAAAAGATTCAAGGTGTTCTTCAGCTGTTACCCCCTCTGTACCAGTGAACTTAGGCATGTATTTCTGGTACTCTCCTGCAGGCATGGCATTTAAAGGAATAGGCAAGACCAAGGGTCTGTACCTAGCAACTATGATCCTTTCCATCTTTGTGGGTACTTGTTGACCTGCCATGACTAGGGTAGGTGGAAGGATACTAGCATATTGAATGGTGGGGAACAATGAAATTGTTGACAAAGACGAGGGAATATGATGGACTCTATGGGAGGCTTTCTTTGGACTCAGATCCAAAGGGGAACTAAATGGACAAGGAGCTTTATGAATCTTTGAAGGTGATGCTTCACTAGCAATACTAGGGTCTAGATTTTCAATCGGTATATTCTTAGTTATAACCTTCTCTTGCAGAGATACATAAGATTTCTTTGGCTTACCTGATCCTGATGCTCTTTTTTGTGATGTTTTCTTCTGCTTAGCAATCTTCCTAGGGTCAGGCACTAGGTAAGTTGGTGATTTCTGAGGATTTCTCTAGGTATGCCTCACAAACTAAGCTAGAACTATAACATGGAGTCGCCAAAGGTTGGTCCTCTAGTAGAGTCGCTAGATAGATGATTACAACCAAAATTGTGTCCAAACTTTGTCTATCATCAAAGATGGAACTGTGTCGTTTTCCCAGGGAAGCTGAGCTTCAATCTCTTCTACCCAGCAACGGCACTAATTAATGTTGTCACCCCAAGAAACTCTCCTAGGTTGTATCTCAGAGATGCTCGGGAACATTACAAACTCAACATAATGTTGGAAATGGATGAATGGAAGGAATGATGCTTGTTCAAGCCAAATAACCACTGCTATTTTGCTTGACTCTAGACATGTGTGAACACCCTTAGAGTACAAGGCTTTAGACCACCAATTACTCACAGTTTAGGGATTGGGTGAATATGGAGAATACTAACCACACCAGCAGATGCACAAGACCATATGATGGCCAACTGCAACCAGTAAAGAGGTCTGAAAACCTATTTCCTAATGCACAGACATGATGACAACTCTCTGCCACTAGGTAAACAGAAACCTAAATAACACATTCATTGACACATAGAAGATTATAACACAGAGGTAGGATGAAAACTCCTCTAATGATAAATATCAACAGTTCATGAAAACCGCATAATAGGCACAACCTATAGAAGTGAAAAGTGAGAAATTAACAGCAAAAGAAGCTTGTATTAGCTGAAAATGAAGATGAAACGCTGCAAGTATAAAAGCAGTTACAGTCTCCAGAAGTTAAACCTTACATCAAAACAACAACCATCCACCTTGATTACATTTGTTTTTTGGGTATATATAGAGTTTCATTACAAAGACATTCTGCTACTCTAGGTGTGGAGGGGTCATAATTGACCAGCAACTGTTTTAACTATTTAATGGAGTCCCTAGTGTAATCTACTTGCTTCAGCGAACGAATTTGATCTTCTCGGATGCTCTGTTGTCCTTCTCGAGTAGGTGGAGTGTCGTATGGAAGAAGTTCCATATTGTTAAATGCGTTGATCTACTTGAGGCATGCCCGTTTGCTTCCCGACGATATTGTGTCTTGAATGCATTTGTTGAAGATGAAATGCGCCGGGTACTGGTAGATGATCGCCTTCGTCCTTCGGGAGCACAATATAGTCAAAGGTGGCATACTACAAGGCGGGTGGACGATCTGGTCAAAGGAGCAAGATTGGTTGTCGGATGGAACAGATGGATGACGGATACAGCTTGGCAGGAGGCATCGAGAAATTTGAAAGCGGAGTGGACATAGGTCGTTGGATCTCAAGAGGGCAGATCCAATGGTTGTCGAGCGTTGAAGATGCACTGGGATTAATGAGCGGGGACTACGATTTTGGCGGTAAGCAGTATTGATCGCACTGCTTTTGGTGGGTGAGTGGTAAAGGTACACGGGCTCACAATCACAATCATCGGGTGACGCGTGGTAGACGGGATGTGACAAAAACCACTTTGATCGCAAGTTAACGCGCGGTTGGCTTGCGGGTGTGGGAGGAGCGAATGTCGTTGGATCGCATGGTAGATGATCGGATGGTGCGGATTTAATCGCACGGGTTTTCGACTCATGTGACGGGGAAAGGGCTTGTGAAAGCACATGGTCATGTGATCACGGTTACATGATGGTTTAAACTCCGCGCCCGGGGACCTGAGGGAGTATGGGTTTATACAGGGTTTCAAAGGTAAAATGAAGAATGCAGAGGTATAAGAGTATAAGCGGACTGAAGGAGAGTGCGAAAGATAACTGTTGTGAGCCCCCTTTAAGCACGAACAACACAGCCAGACCTGTATTTGACCCTGAAATGTTCAAGTATGTAGCAGAGCTAATAGGACCTTTCATAATGAAGACAAAATCTAAGTATAAAATGAACATCCATTACTTGAAGTCCCAACCAGGGAAAATTTTAAGGATAAACATTATGTTGAAGTTTAAGAACATTGGTGAATCTCACAAATCCTTAATATTCAAACTATAATTTTTCTTTGGATATTGTTACCGGGAATAGTGTCCACTCGAATGCTACTATTCCCACTAAGATGGGTGGCTATCTTAGAAACGAACAAGTAAAGTCTACTTTCGTTTTCTTTTATGAAAATAGACAAGAGGAAAACCAAGAATACCAACCTTAGTCTTGCGCTCGATTTTCTCTCCTTCTCGATAGAGCTTCGCCGCTTCTTCTTCGTCTGCCCAACTTCAAAAAGAACCTGTAGAATCACAGCAACATACTACTATCGAAGAAACAATAATCTATATTCATAAATACCACGTGACCAGATGTGTGTTAACCATATAAATGCATATATAAACAAGTACACAAGAATATGGAAGAAAAGTAGAATAACTTTATTAAGATAAAAAGTAGCAAGAGGATTACAACCATATGTTTTGACCCAGCATCATCCTCGCTAGGAAGCCCTTCTTAACCTCAAGCAAAGCTTAGATCACCCAACACTATGAATGTACACCAGAAAACCAACAACACTTCTCTATAAGATACAAAATTCCAGCCTCCGGATCTCTGTGATGAGGGATCCATATATAGATGATTACAGAGAGGTGAGTCATCTTTTGGGATCTTGATTAGTGTCTTCTCTCTGATAGTTCTTGCTTCCACTTGGAGAATGAAGATCTCTTACTCCTCCCTGGTCGAAAATGGAGTGGCAAGTGTCAGAGGGGAAGCTTCTGGAAGATCCCATGATCTTCCACCTCGCATTTTGGTCCCTGCCATTTGTCCATTCCCGACCATCGCACCCTACAGAGGAGAAATTCAGTATGCATCACACCTTGTACACTGGGAAGGTGATATGCATCGCACCCTCTGCACTGAGCTTTTAGTATGGTCCAGTTTTGACCATTTATGAGCAGTTTTCAGTGGAGAACTTCTGGGAGATGATGTAATCAGCTGACCTTGTTCCTTTAGGCAGTGAAGCAACACTTTTAGGGACTTAGGAGCCCTCAGTTTATGGACATTATGATTGGGGTTGAAGTGCCCAAAAATGTCTATAACAGTTTCCCCCTAAAGCATGAGGTCGTTAATATTTCTGATGTTAGGTGAAATTATTTACTATGAGGATCCGAAGTTTTTCCGAGCTGGGAGGCGACTTGTAATAAGATACAATACAATACATTATTTTGACAACATTTTTTCATGATATAGCTGGGGTGGGCATTCCCATTCTTAGCTTTATAAATTCATTTTCATGTACATAGGACAGACAATCGTCTGTGTGACAGACCAATGATATGGACCCATCATCCTTTGATTTGGATGATCATCTATTCGGCAACGATGTACACTTGATGTCTTTATATTCCTGAATATATCGCAGCCCGGATGGATGAAACTAGATCCGGGGTCTTCAAAACTCATTCAATCTGTTATCTCAAAATCAAGCCTGATAGGCTGCTGGTTGGGTTGACTCTAAGTAACTATTTCAAACCAAGATTTTGACTAAGGCTTAGCCTCCTTAGCTTGAGAGGGCTCTCTCAAAAGAGTTATTGATTTTGATTAATGATAAGATGGCTAACTCTTGTGGTGTAACAACATGAACAAATATAAAGGCTGGATAAGCATTACATAAGTTTCTATTGGGCCTATGGAGTCAATCATACTTCAGTAAACTATGACACTGCCTTTACATAGAAGTCAGGGCACTTAGCATTTAGATATTCAGAACACAACTCATATAAAACCACAGTTCATACATGCATACAGGAAGTCAGAGCACAATTAGTGAATTCTGAGTGATTACACATATATGCAACTGTAAAAGACATTAAGGAAAGAACAAATCACACATTCTGAACATGAAAATCCTTCATGAATCCTGAGAAGAAAAGCAGATAACTTATATTACTGAAAATGGTCTTTACATAAGCTAAAACAATACTTCTGTTATCAAATTTCCAACCCTCATTACATTGTTATTTCAGCTATATATAGAATCCTTATTCTAACTAATTCGAGCTTCCTCCTCCAGCATGAGGGGAATTTAATAACTCGATCCTTATCTCTAATGACACCTATCAGCTATTTAACTGACTATTAAATACAATAAAGTGCTGACTAGAATTTTAAAGAGTTCTAAATTAACTAAGACTCTAACTCCACTTTCCATGCAATAATAGCTTCTCCTTGTTCTTTGACACCTGGTCTTCTTTTGATTTGGATAAGATGGATGTTCAATACTCCATATTGACTTTGAATGCTGAATCTTTATCTGTCCCGTAATATTAGGAGATGTCCCCTGCTTCTCGGCTTCTGTTTTCCTTAATTTGCTCAAATGCATAACAGCATGTTTCTAGCCTTTAATAATTCAAGGTATGGAACGCTGCCATGCTTTTGATGTGCTGTAGGTTGTATCGATGGACAGGTGTCTCTCTTTCAAAATTCCCGCTCATAATATCAAACTGCTTGTTTGCGTTAAAATCATCACCTACAGCAGTTTCGTAGCGCGCTACGAAACTGCTGTTTTATTTTAAACAGCTTGCTTTTTTGACCCGAGACCTTTATCACCCTAATCATTGATTTCCAAAAACTCCCTTTGATGTTTCATATGTGTAGCAGGGGTTTACATGTCTTCAAAATAATAAGGCTAAGCAAAATTAACAAAAATTTGGAACAAAACCTTTCCTGCAAAGAAAATTCATTTAGTAGGTAACCGGCTTAGCTCTGCCTTCAGATCTCTAGCAGCTTTCTTCAGTTGGTTAATCTCCTCTTCTGCTGCTTCTATTTGGCTCTTCATGGCTGCCACATAATCTCCTTGAGATGTGATGGCTGTTTTATTTGTGCTGCTCTTTTGCCTAGGTTGTGTCCCTTCCCCTGTTTCCTCTGTTCTGGGCAGTGCTTCCTGTGCTTGTTGGAACTTTCTTGTCATGGGTCTTCTAGGTTTGAAAATAAACTCCTGAGTTGGCTCATCAAATTTAAGCCTTTTTGAGACCTTGGTTTTCTTAACACTTTCTTGCGGTGACTGTGTCAAATCAATTTGAATTGGTTTAGACTGTTCTAATTCGATGGCCTGTAATAAATCGTTCAAGCTTGCCTTAGACACAGGGCTCTCTTCAATAGCTATAGCTTTACCTTTTTCCTTATTTATTTGACTTCTTGTCCTTACCCTTCAGACTGCTTCAGATTTGCTTGCTTCAGGTACAGTGTTCTTACCCTGAGTCTTTTCCTTTGTCGATTGCTGAGGTTGTTCTTGAATGATTAGTGGCTTCACTGGTTTTGGTAGCTGTGGCTTGGTTTGATTTTTAGTTCTTACTTCCCTTTGAAGCTCAGCTATGGTGAACTCTCTGGCTGGTTGTGGAGTAAGACCAGTCTTACTTTGGAATCCAGCCATGAAAATAAACGAATTCCAGTCTCTACCTATCTTTTTGAGGCCATCTAAAACTAGCAACTTAATCAAACCATGATGAAATAAAGAGGTTTCACAGTCC
>APFE030843666.1:0-10011 GCA_000404065.3 Pinus taeda | reverse complement strand
GAGGCATTGGGTTAGTGGCTAGGGAAGTTAGAAGCTGAACTTTTGAGGGTAAATGCTAGTGAAATAAAGACTTCCTATTTGAGCTTAAGAGGAGAGATCACATACCTTTTTGGCTTCATTGGGGAGTGAGTGAAGCTTGTCAAAGTAGAGGAGACTTCTTGTTGGACCCTTGGAGGAGCTTGTACAGCGTCAAGGCAAAGGTTGTAAAGTTCTTCTTCTTTTGAATTAATACAATCAGGCTCATTTTTCTCAACAAGTATCTCATGTTATTTGTTTCACGGACTCCTTGACTTTCATGTTAAATATGTTTTATAATATTGGTTTTTCAGGTGCTATTTAATCATTTGCCTTGTTTGTGTTTGCAGGTTCGCGACAAAGGAAATCATTTGGATCAAAGAAGCGAGGGAATCCCCAAACTTGCGTTGGATATAAGGTAGGCCTTCAACACACTTGTTTGCCATTATTTATAAAAGCACATTTAGAGAAAGATAGTGTCTGGTTGGTTTGCTTATCATTTGGTCTTCCTTAGATTCTAGGAAGGTCTATCTTGTCCGCAAGATCGACTCATTCCACGTGACACCTCTCTTTCATGCTTACCATCTTGTGACTTTCCAAACAACCTCTGTTTAATATCTGTAAGTTTACTTTCAAAAAATAAATTGTCTTCCAATTACCCTTGTCCTTGATTCCTCTCAAATACATCACTATGATGTGCATTAATTCCAACATATTTTCCCTCCTCTTCCTTAACAACCCTCAGTAATTTTCCTTTACTTCTTTGACTGATTTTGATAGTCAATTTAATTCCTTCAAGCATGGTGTCTTCATGATTTTCATTTTCCTCATCATCATGTCTGCCCTAGCAACTTCTAGTCTTATTCAGTTCTAAAACTAACTCTTCAACTTGAGACATGTTTGTCTCATTTTCATCAAATCCTGTAATCATAAAACAATTATCAAAATTAAAAATATAAGGCCTCATTACCTTCTCTTTCTCTAGCAACATCTGAGTATGTTGCTTTGATTTTTCCTCCTCTATTAGCACATCAGTATGCTGATTAGCCTCTCTAAATAATTCTCTAGGGGACTCTCAAAACTATCAGTAAGTCTCTCTTCCACACCATCTGCTCTTGTCCATTGTAGTGAACTACTTCCTCTGCAATCACACTGTCATACTCTGATTTTTCCTACAAATATTCCAACAATTTAATTTATCTTTGACACTTCATAATTATTTCATCATCACCTATAATTCCTGCATTTGCATACAGTTTATCAGTTTGAGAATTACAAGGTTTAATGGCCTCAACTATTTCTTCACATATCAGCTCTTCAAACTGATTCTCATCTCCTTCTTTCACAAGAAATTGTTTGTGTGTTCTAACAGCTTCAAACATCAATGCTTTACTTCAAAAGACTACTCATCTTCTGCAAAACTTGTAATCACATCAAAATTATTTGATTCCAATATACAAGGTTTCATATCTTCCTGCTAATCTGAATTTGTCCAACAATTCAAAAAATCATCAATAATTCCTTCCTCAGCAAAGTAAACTTCTTGTTGTGTTGAATTCACACAATGGTTCATATGGTCTTCCACATATCTCCAATCTTCATCTTCACCCAGAACTTCACCTTGTTCTACTTATTTAGATCTAGACTGTTCAAGATCAAACCACATAATGATAATACTTTTAAGCCTTTATGATCCTGGTCCATAGACCTTCATCAACCATGAGACTAATGTGAACAATGATATGACTTGAATATGATCACATACTTAGAGAACATGATGAAATAAAAACATATATCATCTATAACACATTAGCAACATATTTCCCTTAATGTGACAAATTTATGATGGCTTTATGACAAGTGTGACACTAAAGATGACCACCAACATTGGAACACTTAGTACAGTTCCCAGAACTCTTTAAAATATGGCATGAAGTTGAGGTCTTATTCTCAAGGAAGTGCTCCTAATTTTTTGAAGAGGGAAACCTTCAACCTTGAAAGGGAGGTCTCACCCTGCATCAAGACGGAGAACCTCAACTTAAAAAGGGAGGTCTCAACTTGTTATGGTTTAAGGATGACCACGAACTCTGGAATGCTTAATGAAATTCCTGGAACTCTTCCAAAACTAGCAAGAAGTTGAAGTCTTCTGCTAGAGGAAGTGTCCCCAATTCTTTGATGAGATGTATTAACCCCACATACATGGTTTAAGGCTAATCATCAATCAAAGGCATGCTTAGGGACATATTTATCTCTAGCTACAACACTAAATCTGCTATGGCAAGTTTTCATTTAGGCTCGCTTGATGTGGATTTGAAGCCTGTAGATGACCATCATTTCACCCCATCCCATATACAAGGTGAGAAGATGAACAGATCTCAACTTGAAGACTTTATAATACTCAAGAACAAATCTTTTTGTATGAGAGAAATATCTTATTTTTTGTTGAAGCAATCCATCCAAGATGAATCTTTGTTCTTACAGGAGGTTTTCTTTTGAATCATCTATGTGAAGAATGAGTACACTGACCACAATACTCGAACAGATGAAGATCAAAACAATGATCTTTCACATGGACAACTCTATCACAATGTTGCCATTTCACAATCTTTTATTATTGCTATGGAAGAGGAGTAGAATCTGGAACAACTGAAGGTGAACTATCATGAAGGAATCCAAAACTCTGAAAATAGATGGGCTTTGACTAATTTGGAATATTAAAGGACACATCCTTGTCATATCCAAGATTCGTTCTATGATTTTTATGGACAAGATCTTCCAAATGTTTGATGATGAGCTTGGGAAGTGTTGGATGAATTTTTTCATCTGCATGCAAATCTTCTCCTAAAATAGGCACATGATGTGAGTTAAACTTCATGTTACTGATTTGACCAATTATTGGCTACTGATAGGTGTCATGATGCTTATGTTGTTGTAACTCATCTCTCTATAACTATGATTCAAGTTGCAAAAATTCTTTCTTCTCTTCTATATTTTTCAAACATGTTTGAATTTAGAGAGAGCATCCATGCTAAATTTTACCATCCCATCAATACTAGAATGTATTAGGGTATTCAATAACTCTAATACAACATCCATTCGATCCATTTAAAAACAATGCTTTAACTACAAATGCACTTTCATAGAATGTAAAAGTGCAAGTAAACTTATATATATCAAACAATTCCAAATAGCCGCAACTTAAAGAATATAAACATCCCCTAATTCTTATGAAATTTTGGCACCAAGATCATTAATTCCTGGGGTTCCAAGATCACTAATAAGAGTAAGAATCTCACTCTACAATAATTACTAAGCTTTTGGTAACTCAAAAGAAGAGCATCAATATTATACTACTCAGATAAGCTTTTCAAAATATCAAATCTGAAAATTTGATTTGTTCACAGTACTATTGTAGACAAAAGCCTGAACTTTGTCATTCCCTTGGACTTGAATAATAAAATGTAAAATGTTCTATAAGTGTTGATCAATAGTGGAAGAAAAATCAATTCATTCAACTTTGTTCATGCATAAGGTGATTTCTAGCAGCATAACTAATTTCTAGAAGAAATATATGTTTCCATATGCGGCTATACCAAAAATTCAGCCAGAGACAAATCACCTTGTGACTTCCTCCTCTCCAAAGTCTCCACACAAAAACCTGAACCCATCTATGTATAATCCCATTGTCTAAAATTGTCAATGCATAGGACCAAAGACACCAAGAGCAATAAACACACTCAATGTCATTGCATTCCATCTTGCAGGTAATGCAGAGATCCCCTAATGCGTTCGATTCTCTTAAATATCCATTATAATACCAACAAAGTTGATAACAATCCAACATTGTCCCAAGAAACGAATAACAATTCTCATTATTTGTTTGCACGATATTTATGATATTTGGTTCCCTCTAAGAAGAGTGCATGACTAAAAGCATCTAAAGCTTTCAAAAATTCCAAAGGCTTAAACTTAAGAAGTCCTTGAAACAATTCTATAAGTAGTTGAGATTAACGATCAACAATCATATTGTTGTGATGAGGGAAACAATTCTTGAATGCCAAAAAATCAAATTCCAACAAGAATTTTGTAATAAAATTCCAACTTCAATACTGTAAAATGAACCACTGAGACCCTAGAGTCAAACTATTCGAGTGAGGCGTCACAATGTAGAAAATATACATTGCATTATGCCAAGTCTTCCAACTCTCAAAAATGCATTCAGACTCATGGTTATATCCATATTATTCTAGTGACCTCATAAAATAAAATAACTAGGAGAGATAGTTTGAATCATGGTTAGTCACCAAAAGGTTTCATTCAAGTCATGAGTTTGAAACAAGTTTCTCGATGTTGGGTCCATAATCCATGGGCATCAGTGGTGCAAGCCCTTAAATGGGCCAACAAGAGCCAACTTTAATGATCATATGCCAATTATGGGAAGACAAATCCTTATTGTGATGCAAAAGTTAAGGCTGTATATAGGGATCTTGGAATTAAGGATGTTTTTCTCGAATATGAGTGTACTAGTTAAAAGGAGCTCATTTCTTCCATCAAGGATCAAGCAAATGAATCTTTGAAGCTTGTGTTGAAGTATTTTCTAGGGAAGATATACAAGTGACAAAAGTAACACTGTAGATCTGTAATGTGTGCCACAAAATGTTTTAAATGAGTGACTTTAGAAATTCTGTTCTATGCTTGTGGTAATGGATAGTGTATTACAAAACGAATACATAGATAGAAAATTCATTCGTTGTGACTTAGCATATTAGGGGTACGACCTCACTCACAAATAAAGGACCAGAGAAAGCATAGGCAAAAATATAGGCCTGCAGAGTGATAGCCAAGGAAAGGAGTATGAATTGTTATGTACCACTCAACACATAATTCCCATGATGCATTCACATTGTTCAATGCACAAATAATCAACACACATAGTTGTCTATGCACAGATGAATGTAATTCACAGAATTTAACAATTCAATTCAATGATTAGCCGATTTCCATACCAATTAACTTGAATGAACAATCACAAGTCCTTTTAATAAATTGATGATAGTCAAAACTTAATGCATCAATAAACTAAACGTACAATACAAATAGCAGTCTTCAAAATGGAGCTTGCTCACATTCCACTCACACACTACACCCAAAGAGCTCACATTTGATACTCAAACACATCGTAAAGATCTTAGAGGAAACATTACTCAGCCAATGCATTACTACTGGCTGAGGAAATTGAAACAAAGCACACAAGGACCAATATCTCTTAATATGGTAATTGCACCCCACACCAAACACCAACCAACTTTCATGAGCGCTAGGGTTGACAAGCAGATTTCAAAGCGTTAGAGTAGGTGGACACTAAAGGGGAGTGTTTTTCATGCCAGGTTGAGAATGGCAGAAACATAATAGGTGGTGGAGCTCAAATGGACATAAATGCCACAAAACTAGTAGCTCACCCAAGACCAAGAAGGTTAGGAAGATACCTTCTCTATACCATGTTAAACATAAATGGAATGTAAACAATGAATGTGAAAGATAAGCATTAAATTACATATATTATTGACATGATATACGTTTATAGTACATTGACGTGACCCTTAGATTCATATTCCAAGTGGTCGCTTCAACTCTGGTGACTCTTTACATTCCACACCAACCTAGAGAGGATAGGTGTCCAACAATTCTTCCTAAGGCTACAAATTATTTCCTAATATTACTTAATAAAGCAGCCCCCCTATGTGAATGCTCTCTTAATTTCTCTTTTCTCTTTGCATATGCCTCCTATATTCTTCTTGGGGACAAATCCTATAGACATGATTTAAATTTAGGCCTCTTGTCATTCGACACTTCTGTTGTAGATCCTCTTCTTCTCACAAAAAAATAAAATGTTTTTTTTTTTTTGGCTACACTCTTCTCTCCCACAATTCTAAATATTTTTGAAATAAAACAACCCCTTACTTAGATAAGTTATGGGACTCAATCATCACTTCAACATTCAAATGCAATTATCTATCTATTCATTCCTAATTCCTACTTATGACTTCTTTGGCTTAGCTTAAAGCCATTATTTTGTTATTAATTAAGAGAAATTGAGGATCTACTTCCCTTAAGTAGATTGTCATTAATTTTCTTTCAAACCTTCATATGCTATGTCCTAACATGAGCTTTACCTTCCAACTTTTCATTTACTCTTGTTTTGGATTTATCTTGGTTGCACAGGGCTAGAAGAAACTTCTTCTTTATTTCTTCTTTCTTTCTCCATATCTTCTTGCTGCCTTTTTACTTTACCTACAATGGAGAAACAATAAGGCTGGTACATCCTTTGTTTTCTTGATGCTTACATTTCATGCAACCAATACTTACAGAGGGGTTAGCCATGAGGGTAAGAGGATCATTCTTCCTAATTTTCTTCTAATTTATTTATCCTCTTTTCAGTATGATGTATTCACATAGAGCATTAAAGACAAACTCATATTCCTCTTCTCGTAAATTTCTTCTCATACTTAATGGAAAAGTCTCCTCTTTTTCATACATATTTTGTGAAGTGGGCTTCATCCTAATATATCTGCAATTTGCTACATTGCACCCAACGTTTCCACAGTTGTATCATTCAACCCCACTTAAGAATGGGAAAAGGGGATTTTGATATCTCACAACATTTCTAATGCATATTCTCTTTCTCTAATCATACTCACTTCTTGGAATGTTTTTCATTATTGTGTCATTTCTACCGAACACATTTTTCTTTCTTGCATTCCATCTATCACAAACTAGCCTTAATAAAAAGAGACCTTTGACTGCTCCAAATATCATCTAGGGCCATTGTGCTCTTTTTGAAGTTTTTTATATTGAGACAACTCTTTATTAGACACATGGAGATTATGTGTTTATTTTGCTAAATTTCTTGAAAAGGAATATGCTCTGAGTTTTATAATTTTCTTAAAAAGAATATGTGCTTATATGTACACATATAGTAGTTATCTTTCTAATTTTTTTGAAGAAGAATATATGTTTATTTTGCTAGTTCTTGAAAAATAATATGTGCTTATATGCACATAGATAATAGTTATTTTTCTATTTTTCTTGAAATATAATAAGTGTTTATATGCACAAAAAAGATAACGATTGAATTAGTTTTCTTGAAAATAGTATATGTTTATATGCACAAAGATAACAGTTGCTGGGATAGTCTTTCTTGAAGAATGATATGTATTTACATGCAGAAAAATAATAGTTGTTAGACTAGTTCCTTTTGGAAAATGAACATGTATTTCATGAATAAAGATAATTAGCTATTGTGTTATATATATATATTATATATATATAATAATATATATATATATAATATATATATATATATTATATATATATATATATATATAATATATATATATATATATATATATAGATGGTTAGCTGTTGTGGTTTTTCTATTGGAAAGGAATGTGTTATTGTGTGAATAAATAATAGTAGTTGTGGTAGTGATCACTTCGAAAGACTTCCCTCTTCTGGTGCAACAAAATAGTGTTAACCATGGTGATTCTTTTAAAGTATGACCTGTTCTTATGAGAAAAGGTACCATGTAACTATTCCCTTTCTTATAATGCATTGGAAATATTTATCCATTTTACTTTATTCATGTGGGATTTGGATGGTTATACATGTTTCATAGCCATACACATGCATAGATAAATAGACATGTTTTTGAAATTAATGGCTTTTAATTAATGCATGTGCAATGTCAATAAAGAGGCATGTGTTGATACTCATGTATTTTATTTATGCATGTGACAAAAAATGGTTTTGCACTTGAGATGAATGTATAAGTAAGATATTAAAGATAAATTTTAATGTCATTTATGCACGTATAAGGAAGTGTTCTTTCACTTGGAGATAAATGTAAAAGTAAAATATTAAAAATGGTTTTAATGTTATTATGCAACATGAAAATATGCATAATTCCTAGAAGATTTTTAGTGATAACCGGTAGAGATTGATTATTGGGGTTTTTCTTAAATAGATATTTTACCTAACCATGATGTTAGAGTTGCCAATGATGTAAATTGTGGGAAATAATCATGAATTATGTAAAGAAAGGATTGATAGTTTATAATATATTCCTTTTGCAACAACTAGAAGATGGATGCTAAGTAACACTAGGGCAGGAAATGAGGTCATCATGTTTGAGTATTGGATCATGCAGAGTGAAGGATCATCAAGCATAGTTTACAAGGGATAACTTACCATGCGACTAAGATACTGTGCTTGAAAAACGTAGGGTAAAGTGTTGATAAACATGACATCATGGAAAATGTATTGCCATACAGTTATTTATGTTGAACTATAGTTATGTTCTTTTGTAAAATTTACATTTTCTTCTCTTTCACTTCAGGTTTTCTGGTCTATTTCGATGTCTATTTATGCTTTTTCCTATTTTGTTATTTTGATGATATTGCTACCTTGCTTGACGTTGTCACTTACATCATCAAATATCTTATTAACTAGTCTAACTAAATGAATGACGGTAATGATGCCAAGTTACAACATAAAGCTTTATGTCAATAAGTTGTATTAATGGTTATTAAAGTATATGGATTTCTTATTCCATTTCTAAGGTTACATTATTTAAGGATGGTAATTTTATCTGATGATCAGTTAAGCTATATGGAATAAGTAATTGGGAATATTACATGATAGTAAATTTTGTATAAAAAAATTCTAATATAGTGTATTTTTGCATGAGGTCTATTGAGGGATGTTACAAGTATTTCTTCTTTTAATAGTTTGGAGAGTTTTCCTTGCAATAAATAGAGTTATCTTTGAAGATCATGACATTCCTATTAAGGTTTCTGCGACACAGATTTTAGCTATTAATGACCTTCTCCCAAAGGACCAAAGGGATAATATTAATAATAGAATCGTTATTCTAGTAGCCATTGATGGATCTCCTCCTTGGGAATTTTGTGATAGGGATTCACTAGGAAACCCTCCTAGATGTGGTGGAGGAGCTATACTACATCTTTCAAAGACTCATTTCTCTCTCTAAAAATGGGCTTGTGAGTAGATTCCAACAACTATATGGAGCTCTTATGTTTAAAATTGTGCTCATGTTTGTAATTTAGAAAGGATTTTATCATTTACAAGACTTTTAAGGGTCTACCTTGGTTATAAATTCAGTCAAAAGGTCTTAGAAATGTCAAAGTATGAGAGTATTGCCCTTGCTAGAAGAAATATCAAGGCTAAAAGATACCATTACCCATTTGTTAATGCTTCATAATTACAGGGAACTAAATAGTCAAGAAAATGACCTTTTCAAGGAAAGTTTGTGAGTGAGTGCTTCATGTTTTCAGGGAACTCAATAGTCAAGTGGATGGCCTTTCTCATGAAATCTCATGGTTGGATTTTGGGACTTATTAACGAAAGAACAACAAAATGATCAATTCTATGAATTTTATCATAGAAATTTCATTGTTAACGTTGCTCAAATATGAAAGTTTTACTTTTATCCACATGTTTCAGTAACATTTTGTGGGACTTTTGATTATACATCCATGCATACATGATTATCTTATATGGATATTTTATGTACAAAGACTATGATGTTTGCACTCAAACTTGTTGTAATTATTTTGGAGGACAATATTTGCATTAGTTTTTGTATGGTTGTGTGGCACCTCTTTTAGGAAAGATCCTAGTGGATCCTCATATTTGAATACATGCTTTTCATGTATGTGCTGAATGTAATTTTACATATTAAATACATGTTAGATTTTAGGCTTATGTGGAAGTTTTTTGCAGTGGCATGATCCGGATTATCCACAGCTTTGTGTTCATTCTGTCGATGTTTCAAACCCTAAAGAGGGTCCACCATCAGGACTAATTTAGATAGATAGAATATGAATGAAAGCATATTGAGAGAAGAGTCTATCGACCTGTGAATAAATAAACCTAGATCCCTCATTTTTAAGAAGCCGACACTTATATGATTTCTTA
>APFE030843654.1:0-94317 GCA_000404065.3 Pinus taeda | reverse complement strand
TCCACAATAACAGTAAACTAAACCCATAACACCTTATCAACAAAAAAATCAGTCAACAAAAGATCTTAAGACAGATACACAATTTCCTTTTCTCTAGCCTGTGGCGTCTCCGCACTACGCCTTCTGTGGCGCCTCTGTGGCGTCTCCGCACTGCTCCTTCTATGGCGCCTTCGAACTGCGCCTTCTGTGGCGCCTCCGCACTGCGCCTTCTATGGCGTCTCCGCACTGCACCTTCTATGGTGCCTCTGTGGCGTCTTCGCACTGCGCCTTCTGTGGCGTCTCCGCACTGCGCCTTCTATGGCGCCTTCGCACTGCGCCTTCTGTGGCGCCTCCGCACTGCGCCTTCTGTGGCGCCTCTGTGGCGTCTCTGCACTGCGCCTTCTGTGGCGTCTCCACACTGTGCCTTCTGTGGCACCTTCTCACTGCGCCTTCTATGGCACCTCCGCACTGCGCTTTCTGTGGCATCTCCGCACTGCACCTTCTGTGGCGCCTCTGTGGCGTCTCCGCACTGCGCCTTCTGTGGCACCTTCGCACTGAGCCTGCTGTGGCGCCTCCACACTACGCCTTCTATGGCGCCTTTGTGGCGTCTCTGCACTGTGCCTTCTGTGGTGCCTTCTGTGGAATCTCCGCACTGCGCCTTCTATGGCGCCTTCGCACTACGCCTTCTATGGCGCCTCCGCACTTCCGCAGCTGCAGCGCTCGAGAGATCACCCTTCACAGATTCGCTTTCCACATCACTTTCATATAGATCGAGCTTTTGAAACAATAACCCAATATTTTAGATCTTACGATATTCAACCCAAAAGCATACCCAAACCAAATGATCTCCTTTGCTGTATATAGGCAAGCTCTTCCTCAAATCATGGACCAATACCACGGGCCAAAACCATAGGACCAAAACCTGTGGGACTAATACCATGAACCAACCATGAAAGTGCGTGAACTTTTCTCCACATGAAATAAACTTTTCTCTGCATAAAATTCCATGAACTTTTCTCTACATGAAATAAACTTTTCTTTGCATAAAATTCCGTGAACTTTTCTCTACATGAAATAAACTTTTCTTTGCATAAAATTCCGTGAACTTTTCTCTACATGAAGTAAAATTTTCTCTGCATAAAATTCCGTGAACTTGGAAATAACTTTGCTACACTATAATTTATCATCTGAGTGATTTGCCATCAAGGACAACAGTTGTCTCATAATGCCAACATTTTAAGCATCTACGAGCAAGAAGTGCGAAGTTAGAATTTGGAAGTCTGAAACATTGGGAGAGGTGCAAGCGGTATTACAAGCTGAAGCACTTAGCCACAGAATCAGAGAACAGTGAAGCCACAGGCTGAACAGGATTTTGTTCGAGGGTTTTTGGTGGATAAGATGAATGAAATTGATTTCAGAAGATTTGACGATGGACTGAACAGGATTTCGTTTGATGGGGTTCAGTGAACACGTTGAATGAAATATCATTTAGGAGTTCGGGTGACAAGCTGAAAAAGTTATCATTCACGAGTTCGGGCGACGGGCTGAACAGGGTATCATTCAGGAGTCCAGGCAATGGGATGAATAGGATATCGTTCAGGAGTTCAACTAACGAGCTAAACGAGATATCATTCGAGAGTTTGGTTGGATGAGCTAAATGGGAGGTCATTTGAAGGCATTCAGGCAAGGGCATGTGAGGGCACTAGCTTGAACAATTGAATGGGTGAGGCTAGTCTGAATGATGAAACGAGAGAGGGTGTGCAAGGGTGCTGGCCTGAACGGGTGAATGGGCAAGGGCGTGCGAGGGTGTTCACCTGAATGAGTTGAGGGAATTTGACTGAATGAGTCGAGGGTGGTCAACATGCTGAACAGTGCGATGATGAATGAGTTGTGATGGATGGTAGAATTGGTGGGCACTCCAAATGGTGGTTTGGGTAGTCTAAACGATGTAGGCCGAGTTGCGTTGTGACAAAAATTGTACCAAGGAAACTTGTGGCTTCTTGCAAAGACTGTAAAATTGTATATTTTGTGAAATACTGTTATTACTGGGCAGATTCATATTTCAAGGAGTTTCCCATCCCATTAAAATATCGATTGTGCATATGTGTAAATGGTAAATGCAAGGCCCATGAGTCATGGATCATTTGGTGAAGGGTGCACAACGGGCAAGCGGGCGATGAGCTAGGGCAACTGGCGAGTTTGGTGCACCTGCACGGTGCGACATGTTGGGCTGAATGATAGAGGAAACAAGCGAAGGGTACACGACGGGAAAGAAATGAGTTGGGAGATAACCGGTGAGGTGGGGCATGCCCGCATGGTGTGACAAGCTGACCAAATGGAGGAGACAAGCAAAAGTGTGACATGAAGAGTCACCGCAAAAATGACTAAGTGTTGGGCAGTGGAAAGTTTATATGTGGGGGCGGTCCCGCAAGGGGCGGCCACACCTTGGGTCAACATTATGAAAATGGAAAAATGAAAAATGGAGGGTCGTCTTGACAAAAGTAGAAGCCCTATCGTAGGTTGGGTGGTAATATATGTAAGTAGTTTGGAGGTGGTATCAGAGACCTGATTTAGCAGAATCGTATTTGTAGAAGATGTTGATCCCACTGTCACTTCGTGACAGGTGGTATCAGAGGCACTGATACGTGATGAAGAAAGTTGAATACTTGACATTCGTGACAGGTGATTTGGGTTTGCAGATTGAAGTACTACACTTCATGATAGGTTTTGTAGGGGTGAAGCTTCGTGCTTGGGGCAAGCTGAACAATAAGACATGGCAGGTTTGGAAGAATGTTAAGGGAGGCTCTTGTTGACCTTATACAAGTTGAAGCAGATGAAAGAAGAGAACCCATGGATTCAAGATGAACTTGAAGTCTTGGAAAGGAATGTTGAAGAAGAACTTATTCAACTTGGTTGGGCAATGGAGCAAGATGTAGTTGCAGATTGTGATGACGAAGAAGAGGAAGTTGTGATGTTTGAGGATGTTGTAGGCATGAAAACGATGGAGGATGAACTTGAAATTGTTCAAGTTGGACCAGGATCGTGCAGTTTGTAGGCACTGGTGGATGAGAATACTCATAGGGAGGTGTTGGAAATAATACTGAGAGGGAGGGGGGTGAATTAGTATTAGCAAGTCAATAATATTTCATTTCCATATTCAGATTCATATATGCTACTTCAGTTAATGAAACTTGCGTGTATATGCAACTTTATGTAAGGCAACTAGCGTATACCCTATAAACTTATAATTTACTTAATTCTTCATATGTTGATCTTTAATCTGTGCACCATAACCATATAAAAAGTAACCAGGAGCAGTAAAAATAGACAATCACACACATGAACACAAGATATAAGGTGGAAACCCAATGTGGGTGAAAACTACCTACTGTAACCGTCTCTATCTTCCTTTTAATAAGAAACTTCTTTTTACAATTTTTGTACTAGTATAGTCTTATATCACTATGCAGGCTCCTACTTGCAAAAGGCTACAACCTTCTCTCATTCTCTAGTTTCTCCTAGAAGGGAGCTACAACCCCCTAGCTCTTGTACTAGCTGATGTGTTTACTAGTACATAGGTGCTAACCTATAGAAGGCTACAACCTTCTCTTTTCTTCCAGGGACCACGTTTCATAAATTTTCAGACTGGATCCAACAATAACATCAAAGTACAAAAATAATCATCACTTCAATATAACCATCGTCAATCTATGGATCACCCAACAACTGAATCACTGAAACCCTGTCATCAAAACACAGTCACCAGAACACAGAGTAGAAACCAGAGCTCTGCAACAACCACTGGAACCAATAGCAACCTCAATGATCAAATTTTATAATGTATACACTTCTTTTCTGTGTCAAATCAGCATGTATACACACTTTTATCAAAGGTAACTTGTGCATACAGAACTTCCGTATGCTGAACCGGCATGTATATTTTGTTTCACCAAAGCCAACATGCGTATAGATCTATAAATGCTAACTTAAAGCATCAGAATTATTTAAGACTTCATTCATACCCAAATCATCACATTTACATAGTAAAAACATGTGTCAGTATTCAGATCTAGAATGTTCAAGATCAAATCATGTAATGATACTTTACTTCAAGCCTTAAGATCTTGACCCATCATTAGATCTTCATCAAATGCTAAGGTTCATCCATGATCCAGATCCAGCTATGCCCCATAACCTAATAACCTATATGCTAGCTCTTCTCCTTCATAAGATATTCAATGCTTGAGTCCCTTTGCCTAATGATCTTCTCCTCATTTTATAGTCTTAGGCCTTACTCAATACCATGGCCCAAAACCACTTAGACCCAATACCTTGGACCAAATACCTGGGGTCAACACTTTGGTCAAGATTCCTTGGATGAATACCATGGATCACAATACCATGGACCAAATACCACGGACCAAAACTATGTTTTCCAACATGCACACACCTTTCATTTTGTGAAAGTGCATGTGTACGCTATACGTGCCTTTTGGTCTGTGAACCCGTGTGTATACACGGCTTGGTCAATAGGGAACTTGCGTATACCCCTTTTTCTTCATTTTGAGAGTCTGAATTGAGATCTATCCTCTAAGTGAGTTGCCATCAATCACAACACCTATGTCATAGTGCCAAATATGTGTCGTAATGCCAATAATATCCCCGTCTGGACTTGATGGCAACCCTAAGTCACTCTCCCCCTTTGTCATCAAGGGTAAAGGGTTATGCTCCCCTTGAGTACATGTTGAGTTCTATGATATGCTGAAGTGTGCTGAATGAGATCCATACCCCCTTTGAATATAAGAAAGGTCTGCAAAAAGATGTTCTAAAAGAAGAACATAACTCTATACATACATCATAAATGACCTTCCTATCACCAATGACTCATACATACATCCATCTCCCAACCAAGTGGGGATATACCAATACATTTTAAAACAAGATCATTACATCATCCATCCCATGCATATTGGGGAAAAACAAAATAGGTTGTTTTATGACCTTGACAAGATATACATGACATAGAGACCAAATATCTAAAACAAGATCTTCCCCTGAACCTGTTCCACCTGAATAAAAAAAACTGTAAATTTGTACCAATATCTTCTAAGATAATGCTAACAATGCATTATTAGAAGTATATGCTCCCCCTCAACCTATGCCAGAGATTAGTGTCAGACCCATATCAAACTCCTTTTCTCCTGAGTCTGGCCCACAGTTTTTTCTTCAAACCAACATATACGTGATTGTATCCATAGAAACCTGCGTATGTACATTGATACGCTTCATGAAACTCGCATATAACCACTTTTCTCTGAAACAGATAAGTTTCAACAGCAAGATGATGCATCAACTATTCCCAGTTTCTGTTTGAGATATTCAAATGTCTCTCTGGGCAGATGTTTGGTGAATATATCAGCAATCTGTTCTTTGGAGGGAACATACTCCAATTCGACCTTTTGTTTAAGCACTTGTTCACGTAGAAAATGATATTTGATGGGTATGTGCTTGGTCTTGGAATGCATGACTAGATTCTTTGAAATACTTATTGCACTTGTATTATCACATAGAATGGAAATCAGTGGAGTACATGTAATCTGAAAGTCTTGCAATGTTTGCATCATCCAAAGGATTTGTGTGCAACAAGATGGAGCACCCACATATTCTGCTTCAGATGTAGATAATGCAATTGAACTTTGTTTCTTGCTGAACCAAGACAATAAGCTAGAACCCATATAGAACACACCACCACTAGTGCTTTTTCTATCATCCGCACTTTCTACCCAATCTGCATCTGTATATGCATGAAGTGTAAGATTTGTATCTCTAGGATACCATAAACCAAAGTTCTGTGTTCCTTGAAGATATTTGAAAGATGCTTTTGACTACCTGAAGGTGTGATTCCCTTGGATTTACATGGAATCTTCCAACTATTCCCACTGCATGCATGATGTCTGGTCGGGTACCTGTTAGATAAAGCAGACTGCCAATCATGGATCTGTAGGTTGGTTGATGTACTGTTGTTGATTCATCATTTGAGCTGAGACTGCATCTTGTTACCATAGGGGTACATACTAGTTTAGAATCTTCCATGCCATATTTTTTTAAGATCTTCTTGAGATACTTGGTTTCTGATAGAAAAATACCATCCTTATTTTGTTGAACTTGTAAACCAAGAAAATATGTGAGCTCACCAAGCAGGGACATTCCAAATTCTTCCTGCATTACCAAAGCAAAGTTTTGATTCATGGCTTCTTCATTGCTACCAAAAATGACATCATCAACATACACAACAAGTATTAGCAATTTATCATTGTTAATCTTTGTATACAGATTGCTATCATCTAATCCTTTTGAAAAACCTTGTTGATGGAGGTATTTGTCAAGACAGTAATACCAGGCCCTTGGAGCTTATTTAGACCATAGAGAGCCTTTCTAAGTCTGCATACATGTTTTGGATCATTTCCAAGGATGAATCCGTCTGGTTTCTTAGTATATACTTCTTCTTCTACGTCTCCATTAAGAAAGTCATATTTTACATCCATTTCGTATACTTTGAATTTCTGAAAACTAGAAAGAGCAAGGAACATTCTTATGGCTTCAAGTCTAGCCATAGGTGCAAAAGTTTCTTCAAAATCTATACCTTCTTGTTGAGCATATCCTTTACAAACAAGTCTAGCCTTGTTTCTAATAACTTCTCCATTTTCATTCAGCTTGTTTTTGAATATACATTTGGCTCATATGATATTCTTATCATGAGGTTTAGGAACTAATTCCCAAGTATTATTCTTTTCAATTTACTCAAGCTCTTCATAAATGGCCTTGACCCAGCATTCATCTTTGCATTCTTAATTTACATTTTGAGGTTTGATGGTGGAAAGCTATGCTAGGTAGCTTGAAGCTTCTGAAATAGTTCTTCCTGTCTGCACACCTACCTCTTTTTGTCCCAAAATTTAAGTCTCTGGATGATTTTTCTGAACATATCTAGATGGAGTCTTTTCTTCTACCATTATCTATTTTTCTGGTGCTTCATTTGTTTCTTCTTCAAAAAATTTCTGATTTGATGTGGAAGGATAGTCCTCATCTCTTTCATAATCTTTGGTTTTTACTTGGCTTGGATTTTTGCATGCTTCATCAACCACAACATGAATACCTTCAATAATTTTTCCAAGTCTTTTATTATAACATTTATATCCTTTACTTCGAGAAGAGTAACCAAGGAGAATGCCTTCATCTACTCTGGTTCAAACTTGCCAAGATTTTCATCAGTCCTTTTGATGTAACATTTGCTTCCAAAAACTTTGAAGTATTTTACAGCAGGAGTCTTACCATACCAAAGTTTATGTGGAGTTTGAGTGTTGTTTACCCGAATAATTTTTTTTTGAGAATAGTGACAGCAGCGAATGCAGCTTCACCCAAGAAGGTTGCAGGAGTTCTAGACTCATCTACCATAGCACGAGCCATTTGTTGAAAAATTTTCATCCTTTCTACTACTCCATTTTGCTGAGGAGTCCTTGCGGTGGAGAATTCCCTTTTTATTCGATGTTCTTCACAAAAGTCGAAGAATTCATCCAAGGCAAATTCTCCTCCTCGATCAAATCCGAGGCATTTGATTTTGCGACCCAATTCATTTTCAACCAAAGCTTTGCATGCTTTGAACATTTCAAATGCTTCATCTTTATTATTTAGAAGTCCTATCCAACACATTCTGGAAAAATCGTCAATGAACAATATAAAGTATTCTTCTCCACGACGTGACTTTCTCCTTGATGGACCACATAAATCAGTATGAACAAGTTCAAGAGGCTTACTAGCTGATCCTTCCTTCTCAGGGAAATGTGCTCTGGTTTACTTACTAAATTGACATGATTTGCATATTGTATTTCTGGAATGCTAATATCAGAAAGATCACGAACAGCCTGGAATTTGCATGATACCCTTATTTGAGAGAATCTTAGATGCCCCAATCTTTTGTGCCATAGCTAGTGTTCATCATTTTTTATTAGAGAGCATTATTATTTTCCTCCCTTGAGTATGTATAAGTTGTTTGGATTTCTTACGCCTTTGATCACGATTTCTCCTGTATCAAGCTCACAAACAACACATCCATTTGATCAAAATACTACTTCATTTCCTTGATCACACATTTGACTGACACTCAATAGGTTATGCTTTAGAGCATCAACATACATAACATTCCCAACTTTAACCTTTTCTTTTAAGATAAAAAAACCATTACCTTTTATGACAGCAAGAGTGTCATTTCCAAATGAGACCTTCTTTCCATTTTCTAAGGCATTATATGACTGAAGTTTTTCTTTATCACCTGTCATGTGTTTCGAGCATCCACTGTTGATGTACCATTGATTTTCTTGTCCTTCAGCATACAAGGTTATATCACATCTTTCTGTTTGTGGTTCTTTCTTTCTCCATATTTTGGGACTCAATGAAGCTTGCTCCTTTTGAGATTTTTGCCGAAATCTACTCCTGCACTCAGAATCTTCATGACCGAAGTTGTCACAGATAGAGCATTATATTTCATTTTCAAGAAGTGAAAAGTTATTGTAGGTCCTTTTCATGATCGCTGTCACATTCCTTTGATTTCGTGCTTCTCTAGTCATGATTGTCTTGTAAGCAACAAATTGAGCAGCTTTGTGTCCAAATTTATGACATGAAAAACATTGACCATTAAAGAAGTTCCTGTGATTATCGAACCTACTGACGTGGTGATTGTAGTTTCCATTAACATTCATTGTTGAAGTAGATTGAGTATGATTTACCAGAGGATGGTTGTAGCTTTTGTTCATCCTCGAAGTAGATTAAACCCGATTTACTTGGTGATCTACTTTATGCCTTTGCTGACAATTGTCAAACTGTTCACTTTTCTTTGTTGCATCAAGATAGCTTCTAGTGAAAGTTGATGGCTTCTATGCTTGAGATGATTCTTCAGTATCTCCAAGACCTGTCTTTATCTAAGGAGGACATTGCGCTTTGATGATTTCATTTAAAGTTTTTGATCCTTTAGCAAATCTAAGATTGAGAGCTTTTGTTTTCTCAATATCTTTCCTTAGACCCACAATTTCACATTCTAATTTTTCATTGTGTTTTTCTCTTTCAGTAAGTTGGAATGTCAGAGTATCTATAATCATATTCTTTTCTTCTAAACAAATTTTAAGTTTAGATATTTCTTCATAAATATTATCTTCATCTAAAGCATCCAAGAAATCGTCATCTTCAGAAGCCATTAGAAGTCTATAGTCATTACTATTTTCATCTTCATCACTATTTGATAAACCATCGCTATCTTCATGCGTATAATAACTCTTCTTACTTACACTTGGTTTTATATTCCATTTTGCTGATTCCTTACCTTTGTCAAGCTTATCTTTGTGAGGACATTTGGTAGCATAATGACCGGCTCTTCCATAAGAAAAACATTTTAAAGGTATTTTACCTCTGAATCTTCCAAAACCCTGTTGAATGTTTTTGACAAAGTTTGCTACTTCCTCTCCTTCTGAAATATGTCCTGATTCATTGAGTTCTTCTCTTCCTAAATATTTGAATGTGGCTTCTCTCATATCTGATGTACCTCCTTTTCGCATTGCAAAAGTAGTCAAGATTCCATGCAGCTGTGTCATAGTGAGAGTCTAAAGATCCTGCTTTTCTTCTATGGCAGATACTTTTGATTCAAACTTAGTAGACAAGGATCTTAAAACCTTTTCAACTAAAGTAACTTCTTTTATATCTTCACCCAAGTTCTTCATGCAATTAACAATCTCATCTATACGTAAGAAGTAACTAGCTATACTTTCATCATTGTGCTTTTTGAGAGTTTCATATTAAATTCTGAGAGTTTGCAGTTTTGCACATTTTACCTAATTGTCTCCTTCATATCTTAGAATGATCTTCTCCCATATATCCTTGGCATTTTTGAGTTGCATAACTTCGATAAATTCTGATTGTGACATACTCCCCAATAATGTATTGTCAGTCTTTGCATTGGTTTCATATTGCCTTTTACCTGCCGTATCTGTAGGAATTGCTGATGGAAATGTATATCCTCCTTTCACGACTTCCCAAACATCTGTTCCAAGAGATTGAAGATAGTTTGTGGTTATTACCTTCCAATAAACGAAGTTTCTCCCATCAAATATTGGTGGTCTAATGGATCCCTCTCTTTCGTAGTTACTCATGATGATAGATCTTCCTTCAAGTGATCAACCTTCTTCTGAAGGACATGCTCTGATACCAATTGTTGGAAATAATACTGAGAGGGGGGGGGGGGGGGTGAATCAGTATTAGCAAGTCAATAATATTTTATTCCTATATTCAGATTCATATACGCTATTTTAGTTAATGAAACTTGTGTGTATACGCAACTGTATGTAAGGAAACTAGCGTATACCCTGTAAACTTATAATTTAGTTAATTCTTCACATGTTGATCTTTAATCTATGCATTAGAACCATATAAATAGTAACCAAGAGCAGTAAAAATATATAATCACACACACACACACACAACATATAAGGTGGAAACCCAATGTGGGTGAAAACCACCTGCTGCAATCGTCTCTATCTTCCTTTTAATAAGAAACTTCTTTTTACAATTTTTGTACTGGTGCAGTCTTATACCACTACACAGGCTTCTACTTTTAGAAGGCTACAACCTTCTCTCACTCTCCAGCTTCTCCTAGAATGGAGCTACAACCCCCTAGCTCTTGTACTAGTATATGTGTTTACTAGTACGTAGGTGTTGACCTACAGAAGGTTAAAACTTTCTCTTTTCTTCCAGGGACCACGTTTCATAAATTTTAGGACTGGATCCATCAATAACATCAAATTACAAAAATAATCATCAATGCAATATAACCATCATCAATCTCTGAATCACCCAACAACTGAATCACTAAAACCCTATCATCAAAACACAGTCACCAGAACACAGAGTAGAAACCAAAACTCTACAACAACCACTAGAACCAATAGCAACCTTAATCATCAAATTTTATAATGTATACACTTCTTCACAATGTTGAAATAGCGTGTATATGCACTTTTATCATAGGTAACTTGCATATACACAACTTTTGTATGCTGAACAAGTGTGTATATGTTGTTTTACCAAGGCCAACCTGCGTATAGATCTATAAATGCTAACTTAAAGCATCACAATTATTTTAGACTTCATTCATACCCAAATCATCACATTTACATGGTAAAAACATGCATCAGTATTAAGATCTAGAATGTTCAATATCAAATCATGTAATGATACTTTACTTCAAGCCTTAAGATCTTGACCCATCATTATATCTTCATCAAGTGCTAAGGTTCATCCACGATCTAGATCCAGCTATGCACCATAACCCAATAACCTCTATGCTAGATCTTCTCCTTCATCAGATATTCAATGCTTGTGTGCCTTTGCCTAATGATATTATCCTCCTTTTATAGTCTAAGGCCTTACTCAATAACATGGACCAAAACCACTTAAACCCAATACCTTGGACCAAATACCTGGGGTCAACATTTCGGTCAAGATTCCTTAGATCAATACCATGGATCACAATACCAGGGACCAAATACCACAGACCAAAGCTAAGCTTTCCAACATGTACATGCCTTTCCTTTCGTGAAAGTGTGTGTGTACGCTATACGCGCCTTTTCGTCTATGCACCCACGTGTATACATGGCTTGGTCAATAGGGAACCTACGTATACCTCTTTTTCTTCATTTTGAGAGTCTGAACTGAGATTTGTCCTCTGAGTGAGTTTCCATTAAGGACAACACCTGTGTCATAGTGCCAAATTTGTGTCATAATTCCAACTGGAGGAGCCTCATGATGAATTAAGTACTACTTATACTTATGTTTCATTGAAGCTTTTGGTAGATGGGCCATATGTAGGAGAGGGCAAAATTAGTTTGTTGATGCGATGGAAGACCTTGCCATGGATTTCTACGATGAGACCTTGTATGGAGAGGCAAGGACCATTGAGTGTTGCAAAGCTTGTTGGGGTTGTTTGCGACCTTATGGTAGAAGGGGAAAATGCCGTGACAAGGGAGGAACGTGATGATCATTGCGGAGGAATGGGTCAGCTTTAGCCATAGGAGAAATTGGCTAAGTGCCCGACATGACTCATGGACTGATTAGAGAGAGGGCACGAACTTGGTTATGATGATACTTGGGTGGGTTTCTCATGGTTGAGACCAAGACAAAGTCTTGGTGGAAGCTTTAGGGGGGAGCTATGATGGAAGAGACAAATATGACTTGATGAGATGTGGTTTAGATCATCGAGTCCACTAGATAGGATTGAAGAATTGGATGAGGATGACCAATTGTTGTGATGGGTCTACTTAGTTGGACAACATGGGCAACTTGAGTCATGGACATCAAGTTGGAGACATGGAGCCTAACAGTTGTATGCAGGGACATTATCCAAGAGCACTTGTAGAGGTGTCACTTATGGGCATCCAATGAGGAGTGCCAAGGTAGGGATGTTATGTGGGTGGATTTGTCAATGTGACATGGAGATGTTTTACTTATGTTAAAATTGATAACTAGGGCCAAACTCCATGTGGGTCAGCTTATTTATGGCAGCGGATATTTTTATTGGATTCCTCTCGTTGAGAGGTGTAGGATTGATCTAAATATCATCCTATTCCGATAAGTATTTATGGAGATATGAATTTATTTTGATTATGGAATTATTATCAAGCCAACTAGCATCTTATGTAGGATTAGAAGCCCAACTGACATGTTTTTTCAACCTCTACATTTTTAGTATAAATAAGAGATGATTTGGAGTCATTAGTGACACATATTCTTCATGTGATCTCCTCTCCACATCTTAGGTTTTTGGAGAAGGAGAGACACTAATGAAGGGTGCCCTAGTACAATGCCCTAATCCAATGCAGTCTTGGAGACCTTATAAGGTATATGCTGCTTATAGTGAATGAGATACAATGTTCATAGTGGATACACTGTGGATGTTATATGCTGGTTTCATGTAGTCAAGGGAGATATTCATGTAGTCAATGGTCATGTTGTCCACAGTCAATGTTCACACTATACAGGTTGACACTTATACGCAGCCCTAGTTTATACGCTGAAGTGGAGCATAGTTGCAGTAAGGGAAGGAATATATATGCCATCACGCAGGGCATAAGGTTATTAACACGCAGGCAGAGACACATACATTGGGTCATGAATTTGTAGGCAATGGAGACATATACGTTGGTCATTGATGATACCTCTATGCAGATCATAGATGATATTCAATGCAGATATAAAGACTTATTTACATGCTGGTCATATGTTGTTCATGCAGAGATATATACACTACTCTTGGAAACATATATACGCATGTAATGGTGACAATTACATGCAGTTCAAACGTAGTCATGGTAACACTGTTCATGAGGCACTTATACGCTATCATAAGGGAAGTCGCAGTCAAGGCATGAAGTTATATTAAGGAGCCGCAGTAAGCCATAGTCAGTAAAGGGAGGAGCCACAATGAACCAAACTGAGCCACAATCATGAAGAAAGGAACCGCAGTAGGGTTTGACTGCAACTAGGTTTAAGGTGCAGTCACAACCTCTTGGAGTAGTGGATGGTGTCACTGTAGTGAGTTTAAGTCTTGACATCGCATAAAGAATGGAAAAAAAGAATGGCTGTAGTATGGGCATAACATTCTCTCCTAGCATACTATAGTCTTGGCATACCAATCATGGAGAACTAGATTGTAACATTATAACAATGTCGGTGATAAGTAAAATGGCTTAAGCACTTGTGGTTAAGTAGAAGTACAGTAATATGAAACCTCAGTGAGAATTGTAACTTATTGCCTCTTGATGGCTATCATGATCCTAGCATAAAAAGGAACATTACCACAGTCTTAGTGGACTTATATGATGGAAAGAAGCCCAAAACCCTCACTGTATCAGAATAAGGTTCCACTGTTACAATTTAGTTAAAGTATAGTAATGGAGACCAAACTTTCAGGTAGATCTCATGGACATGATAAAGAAGCAACAATGAGGATCACAACATGTTGATGGGCAACATGATGATGGATAAGATCATGGACATGGGCAGCATGATGATAATCATGATTAGTGCAGCATGGTGCAGTATGTAGTGGTGCAACAAGTGGACCAAATGCAACACTATGATAGATGAAGCCGTCATCTTGGAGAATCAATTGAAGTAGAATGTATTCAACTAATCTCATTGTTATACGAAATGATCTATGTTAGATCTAGCTAAGTCAAAGTGTTGACTTCTGTTGTTAATGTACTATCTCTCTCTCTCTCTCTCTTTCTCTACTAAACTTTGAAGAACATAAAAGAAGAATTGATCAAGGGTTTCCTCGCATTGTGGGGGTTGTCCCTGGCTAGCACCACATCTTGTGTCCTCTTGTCTTAGCTTGTCTTTTGCAATTTATATTTATGTTCTATCTACAGTTTATCTTAATGCTGATGTGATTGCTAACTATGCAAATTTAAATAAATTGCTTTAGCATAGAACATACCTAAAACTAACATGGTATTAGAGCTGAGGTGAAGACAATGACCAAGCAAGAGTGAAATAGCAATCAACAAAGATAGTTGGGACAAGACAAAAGGATCAATGGGTTCCTCATAATTCACCTACGGTGAAGTCGAAGCAGAGAATGTTATCAAAATGGTGCAATGGAAGTTTTTGATAAAGGTGGAAGGAAAGGCGGATGCCTTGGTTGCAATAAGTTCGGCCATTATGTGAAGGAGTGGCAGAGACACATCTCTTGATGAAGATAACAATCATTCCATGGACATCTTCAATGATCAAAGGAATGACTGGTAATGCAAGTCATCAAGGAAGTGTTCGTCTCTTCAAATAAAGCAAGGAACCCCAGAATCACTTTTATGTACTTGATCGCAAGAAGAACTTGGTGTCCATCCTGAAAATGGAAATTTAAGGTTTCAGGGTGGCACTTATCGATGGAAAGGTACGTGTTTAAAAAATAATTTTTTCAAAGATGTTTTAGAGTTCACGGTTGTATCAAGTCCACTGGGGACCATGACCATTAACTTAGCACCGGAGGTCTATGAGTCAGATGGTGATCGGGATTCCTGAATTCAAAAGGATCATGAAGGTACATGTCTGAGATGTACCAAAGGAAAACCTTACAAGTGGACCATTCCCCTCATGTAGTAGGTCCACAGGTTTGGAACAACCCATGGAGTTTGAGATTCATGAACAAGGAATCTCATGTATACAGGTGGAAGAAAGCCCTCTATGGCTTGAAGCAAAACACCCCGGGCGTAGTATGAGAGGACTGCTAGCTATTTGATGAAGCTAAGATTCACTAGGAGTGAAACCAATCCAAACCATTACCTGAAGGTTGTGGATGATAGACCTCTCATACTGACACCTTATGCGGACGAACTATTTTTGACAGGTGCAGACGCTCTCATTTGTAGAAGAAAGAGGGAGTTGGATTCTGGACATATGTTTTACAGTTAGCATGGTGAGCTCATATTTGGCTGAGCCTCACTGGATTGATGCCAAGAATCTTCTGAGATATATTCAAGGCATAATCTCTCATGGATTGAGATACACTGTCAGAAATATGAAAACTGCATGATTATTCGAATGTTGACTGGGTAGGCAGTGTGGAGGATCACTAGATCACTTTTCAGTGCTGGTTCTCTTTGGATTCTGCTCCAATATCATGGATGAGGAGGAAGAAAAATTCAGTTGTGATAAGTACCACCGAGGCTAGATACATAACTACGATTATGACCTCGTATGAAGTTCTATGGTTGTAGAAAATCTTCAGTGAGTACACATGATGAATACAATTGTGATTCTCTGTGACAACCAGAGGTGGGATTCGATTATTGAGGAATCCTGTATTCGACGATTGCTCCAGTAGATAGACATTAGATGTTGCCTTATCTGGGATATGGTAAGTCAATGAGAAAGGAGGCTCCTTTGCATTAAGATGATGTACAGGTCACAACACTTTGTCAGAGCCCCAGGGAAAGATCAAACTTGTGATTTTCCCGAATGACTTGGAGTCATTGAGAGACCCTTGTACAAGGGTCCTGCATGTTGCATACATTGAGCTCTCGGAGCTCTGGGGGCTTGCGGTTCTTATTGGAGCAACATACGACCACAATGTTTCTCACCCTCCTTTGGTGGTGCGCATCGGGACATGATGATTCGCTCTCTTGTGTAATAGGATGATTAGTTCTCCTGTGAGGTTTGGATGATATGTTCTCCATGAAGATTATGTAGCAGGATGATTACCTCTCCTGTGAGGCCTGGATGATGTGTTCTCCATGGTGATTGTGTAGCATGATGATTAGTTCTCCTGTGAGGTCTATATGATGTGTTCTCCATGACGATTATGTAGCAGGATTATTAGCGCTCCTGTGAGGCTTGGATGATGTGTTCTCCATGGTGATTGTGTAGCAGGATGATTAGTTCTCCTATGAGGACTGAATTTATTCAGTTCTCCTTTCAAAGAATCCTACCCATGCAGTCTAACACTCATGGGAAGTACCTCTCATCTAATCAATGAGCAGGGAAATGAGGATAGGGACCATAATAGTACCAATGGACACATCGCTGTATCTACATACTCCGTATGCTAGGATGACCTTCATTGATCTGGGATCAATGATACTGGTCTAGGACTAGTGGTAGGAGTTGTACCTACTATGATGCTAACTTCAGGTCGGTTTAGACTAGTCTGGGACCAGTGGTACATACTCTGAGACTAACTTAGGGTCAGTGGAAGACTCGTTTGGGACCAATGAGAGTGGTACATGCTATGACGCTGACTTCAGGTCGGTTCAAACTGGTCTAAGACAAGTGGTACACTCTCTGAGACTGATTATACTAGTCTCAAACTAGTAGTAGGAGTGGTACCCACTATGATGCTAATTTTGGGTCGGATGAGATTCGTTTGGGACCAGTGGTATGCACTCTGAGACTGACTTCGGGTCAATGGAGAATGGTATGAGACATTCTCGATCAATAATTCTTCTTCATGGTTCAGCAAAGCTAAGTTGAGCAGAGCGGAGCAGAGCCAGCAGATCTAGTAGAGTAGAGCAGAGCCAACAGAGCTAAGCATAGCAGAGCAGAGTAGAGCTAACAGAGCTTAGCAGAGTTGAGCAGAGTAGAACAGAGCCAGCATAGCTGGGTAGAGCTGAGCAAAACCAGCAGAGCTCGGCAGAGCAGTGCAGGGCATTGATGGTAGAGATAGTATAGTTAGACATATGGATCAACGGATGGAGTTCTCCCTAGTTGAGAGGGAGTATTAAAATTGGCAACTAGAGCCAAACCTCATGTGGGTTGTTAGGTCCCTATAATACTAGTGATTACCCCATTACTATTGTAGTTGTATCCCTTCTTAATATCGTTGTGCCCCTATTGTCCACATATTTTTATTACTGTGCCCCATAGAATCCCTCTATTTTTATTTTTATGGCTTTATATTATTAGTGTTAGGTCAGCTGGGTTATATTGTGACTCCTTAGACTCCTATATATAGAAAGGAGGCTTTGTCATTTGAATCATCCAAGAATTGTTCATTTATGTAATGTGAAGGAGGTCGCCCCCTCAAAGAGGCTGAATTCTAAGGCGCTGATCTATCTTTTCTATCTTTTTGTGAGCTGGTTTCTTCACATTTGGTATCAGAGCTTTGGATTCTAGGGTTTCGCTACTCCAAATAGGTCATCATGGCATTTTCACTATAAATTTTTTTCTGCCACGTTTCAGAAGCCAAAAAGAAACCCATTTGAGAGAAATCGCACTGAACCTCGGGTCCAAATTTCAGAGCTTTTTGTGCTATATTTGCGGAGATATGATCTAAGGAAGTTGGTCTTTTTGCAGACTCCTGAATTACATTCCAAACAGGTGACCTGGGGAAAATCGTCATAACTTTCTCTCTGAGCATTGGATTGAAATTTCATAAGAAGGTACAAAAAGAGGATGGATTTTAGTTTCTTATATATATATTTTTAGAGCCAAAGGTCGAAATGGTGACTCGTGGCATATCGTACAATTTCGCTCTACTGGACTAGTCTATAATCAGGTCACTGTGGGATATTTGGCATAACTCTTCCTTGGAGAATCCAATTTGGATCAGACTGGTGGCATTGGAAAGAGGATGCAAAAGGCTACTACAAGTCACAATTTTAGAATGGAATGATTCGAAATTACAGAGATACATTAGATTCAATATCAAGCTCCTACAAAGTGAAAAAAGGTGTGTAGTTTTTGTTTAAATTTTTGCATAAGCTTGGTTGGAAAAATTAGTTTGAAGGAATTCAAAGGGCATCGTAAAGCATTATTATCGGTAATTGATGCCCCAAGGAAAGGAAATGCAAACACCTAGTAATCAACTTGAAAGCTCTAGCATGACTCATGAAGAAGAGGAAGAAATGCAACATGATATATCAAAATTATGAGACCAAGTGCAACAAGTGTCACTTGCACAAAAGGTAACAGAATCTAAGATGGATGGTTTAAAGAAAGATGTAGAAGCTAAGATGGATGGTTTAAAGAAATGCATAGAAGCTAAGATGGATTGTTTAAAGAAAGGCGTAGAAGCTAAGATGAATGACGTGGAAGCTAAGATGGATGATTTGAAGATAGATTTGAAGACAAACATGGAAGATTTGAAGACAGATATGAAGACAGATTTAACAAAGCTTCTACAAGAAATGCTTACTAATGGTGAAAGGGTAGTAAAGGAAACTCATGATGAGAACAAAAAAAATGTTAATCATGATTTCATAGACTCTAATGTTGGATCGAAAACCCATCATATTCCAAAAATAGATATGAGGAAGTTTGATGGCAAGGATCCCGCAACATGGATATTACAGATGGAGCAATTTTTAATTCTCAATAATGTGCAAAACACACAAAAGGTACGTATTGCAACTTTATATTTGGAACCAAATCAGTTTGTATGGTATCAATGGCTTTGCTCTCGTAAACAATTTATCACTTGGGCCAATTTTTACGGAAGAATTGATGGCACATTATGAGGATACAAAAAGCAACACTTTTTTTAGCCAATTGATAAGTCTCAAACAAAAGGGTTCAATAATGGAGCACATTGAGGAGTTCCAAAAATTGAACATAAGGGTAAAAGATATTCCAGAGGAGCAGAGGATTGATGTGTTCATAGGGTCTTTAAAGGATAATATCCAACATGATGTTCGCCTTTGGGAACCTGATTCATTAGAGAAGGCATTCAGGTTAGCAAGGAAAATGGAAAGCAAAATTATGGCAACCAGGAAGCATACCACTCACAACTATAAAGATGGAAGTGTTTTTTCCCCTAGTCTTCCACAACCTATAAGGTTGACACCACAACAATTGGAAGAAAAAAGAGCAAAAGGGCTTTGTTACAGTTGTGATAGCAAATACACTAAAGGTCATAAAGTGTGTTGAGAAGAAATTATTCTACATAGATTGTGAAGAGGAAGAAGAAAAAGAGCAAGAAAGGTCAAAAGAAGAGGATATACTGTAGGAACAAAGCCTAGATAAAAAAGAAATGAATCCGACCATATCTTGTAATGCAATGGCTAGAATTACCACTCCTCAAACCATCAAGATAGAAGGACAAATCAAGAAGAAAAAGGTAATAGTGTTGATTGATTCAGGAAGTACCCACAATTTTATTCATTGTAAGGTAGCAAAAGAATTGAAATGCTTCCTATATCCAGCACCATAGTGTCAAGTGATGATTGCAAATGGAGGAACAATAAATTGCTCTGGAAAGTGCCATAATATCAAGCTATCCATGGGAGAATATGTATTGACTAGCCCAATGCTTTCCATTCGAATGGGAGGTGTTGATGTTGTACTAGGAGTCTAATGGCTACAATCCTTGGGTACAATAGCTTTTAATTTTCAAGAACTTTTCATGAAATTTTCTGCGGAAGGAAAGGAAGTTGAATTAAGGGGTATTGCAGGGAACTGGGAAAGATAATCAGCTCCAACGGTATGATAAAGCTTCTAAAAAATGAACAAAGAGGTGTAATTGCACAATTATGTTCACTAGATGTTTCCACATCGAAATCATCTATTTCTCAAGATCTCCAAAAAATCTTGGACAATCATTCCAAGGTATTTGAGACTCCCAAAGGTCTCCCACCTCTTCGTGATCAGGATCATGCTATTCATCTGATTCCAAGAAGTGTTCCTCCAAACATCAGGCCGTACAGACATCCCTATGCTCAAAAGAGTGAAATTGAACGTATGGTTGCAGAAATGCTAGAGACTAGTATAATTCAACCGAGTCAAAGTTCTTTCTTTGCTCCAATAGTATTGGTGCAGAAGAAGGATGGATCATGGCACATGTTTCTAGATTATAGGAAGCTCAACAAGCTCACTATTAAAGATAAGTTTCCCATTCCTGTCATTGATGAATTATTGGATGAATTGGATGGATCAATTTACTTCCCCAAGTTGGATCTTCGTTCAGGATATCATCAAATCAGAATGAAGACTGAAGAGATTTCGAAAACAACATTTAGAACTCATGAGGGTCATTATGAATTTTTGGTCATGCCTTTTGGCCTTACCAATGCACCTTCTACATTTCAAGGTTTGATGAATTCCATTTTCAAACCCTTCCTTAGAAAATTTGTGTTAGTATTTTTTGATGATATACTAATCTACAACAAGTCTTGGAAGGATCATGTTGAACATGTTGATAGGGTGCTAGAACTATTGGAGGAGAAACAATTATATGCAAAAAGATCCAAATGTTTCTTTGGAGTACAAGAGGTGGAATATCTGGGTCATATTGTAGCACATGAAGGAGTGAAGGTAGACCCTAGCAAAATTAAACCCATTAAAAAATCTAAAATCCCCACATCTATAAAGCATCTGCAAGGATTTCTCAGGTTGACACGGTATTATCACAATTTTGTTAAGAATTATGGGAGAATAGCAACACCTCTAACAACATTATTAAAGAAAGATACATTTTCATGGACTCCAGAAGCAAGAAAGGCCTTTAAACATCTTAAAGAGGCAATGTGCCAAGCACCGGTCTTAGCTACACTAGACTTCACAAAAACCTTTTTTGTGGAATGTGATGCTTCAGGAAATGGAATTAGTGTTGTTTTAATGCAAGATGAAAGATCCATTGCTTTTGAAAGTCATCCAATGAAGGGAAAGTTTTTACACAAAGCTATTTATGAGAAGGAAATGTTGGCAATACTACATGCACTTAAGAAATGGTGACGCTACCTAATGTGAAGACACTTCAAGGTAAAAACGGATCATGATAGCCTTAAATACTTTTTAGAACAAAGATTATCCTCTGAAGAGGAACAAAAGTGGGTCACAAAGATGTTGTGTTATGACTTTGAAATCATCCACAAAAAAGGGAAGCAAAATGTGGTTGGAGATGCACTGTCAAGAAAGGATGATGATGTGGAAGCATTGTTGTGCGCCATTTCTATTATCCAACCAGATTGGATAAATGAAGCAACGAAGGAATGGAAGAATGATGAAGAAGTGTGGGAACTTATTCGAAAGTTACAACAAGATTCCAGTACATCTGATACATTTAGCGAGAAAAATGATTCATTATGGTACAAAGATCGCTTATACCTCTATAAGAATTCCTAGCTCAAACAAAATATTCTTATGGAGTTGCACACTTCTCCCTTAGGAGGGCACTCAGGATTTTGAAAAACTTACCACAGGGTTCAGAAGGAATATTTTTTGGGATGGCCTTAAATTGGATATTCAAAAGTTTGTGGCGGAACGTTTGGTTTGCCAACAAAATAAAGTTGAAACAATTAAGACCCCGGGTCTATTACAACCTTTATCCATTCCAAGCCAACTTTGGGAGGAGGATTCAAAGGATTTTATCACAAGTTTACCCAAGTTTGAGGGAAAGAGTGTCATCATGGTGGTAGTTGATAGACTTACCAAGTATGCACATTTTTGTGCATTATCACATCCATTTAAAGCTAGTACATTTTCTACTGCATTTATGGAAACAATTCAAAAGCTACATGGAAACCCAAAGATTATTGTAAGTGACAGAGATCCCATTTTCACTGGAAATTTTTGGACAGAATTATTTTCTTGTCTTGGTACTCAGTTAGCTCATAGCTCATCTATCATCCTCAATCTGATGGGCAAACTGAGATAGTAAACAAATGTTTGGAAGGATATCTTCGTTGCTTTGTATCTGATAAACAGACACAATGGGTTAAATGGTTGCCTCTGGCGGAATGTGGTATAACACTTCCTTCCATACAACAACAAAAATGACCCCATTTATGGCACTTTATGGGTATCAGCCACCATCCAACACATCATATTTAAGAGAAAATTCTAAGGGTCAAGCAGTGGAACATCACATCGAACATCAACAACAAGTCCTCCAACTCTTAAAGGATAACCTCGTGTTGGCACAGAATAGAATGAAACAACAGGCAGATCAACATCACAGTGAAGGAAGTTTTGATGTAGGTGATTGGGTATTCCTACGGCTACAACCATATAAACAAATGTCCCTCAAGCAAGCTAAGAAGGATAATAAATTATCTCCAAAGTATTATGGTCCATACAAGGTGTTATAAAAGATTGGTACTATGGCATACAAATTGGAGCTTCCTGCAGCTTCTCGAGTGCACCCAGTTTTCCATGTTTTACGTTTAAAGAAGGTTAGAAGTGACAAGCTCCCAGTTCAAACAATATTTCTAGAACTTGATGAGGAAGGAAAAATTATATTGGAACCAGAAGCAATCACAGAAATAAGAACTCGACAGCTACAAAATTGATCAATTTTGGAGTATCTCATCAAGTGGATGAACTTATCCACTGAAGATTCCTCATTGGAGGATGAGAATTTTATACAGAAGCATCCAAAACTACTCAAGAATTGAGGACAACACCTTTTTCTAAGGAGAGGGGCATGTTAGGTCCCTATAATACTAGTGATTACCCCATTACTATTATAGTTGTATCCCTTGTTAATATTGTTGTGCCCGTATTATCCCCATATTTTTATTACTGTGCCCCATATAATCCCTCTATTGTTATTTTTATGGCTTTATATTATTATTGTTAGTTCGGCTAGGTTATATTGTGACTCCTTAGACTCCTATATATAGAAAGGAGGTTTTGTCATTTGAATCATCCAAGAATTGTTCATTTATGTAATGTAAAGGAGGTTGCCCCCTCGAAGAGGCTAAATTCTAAGGTGTTGATCTATATTTTCTCTCTTTTTGTGAGCTAGTTTCATAACATGGGTCAACTTATTTATGGTAGCTGATATTTTTATTAGATCCCTCTCATCGAGAGGTGTAGGATTGATCTAAAGATCATCTGATTCCAATAAGTATTTATGGAGATATGAATTTATTTTGATTATGGAATTATTATCAAGTCGACCATCATCTTATTAGGCTTAGAAGCACAACTGATGTGTCTATTCAACCTCTATGTTTTCAATATAACTGAGAGAGGATTTGGAGTCATTAGCGACACATATTCTTCGTGTGATGTCCTTTCCATGTCTTGGGTTTTGGGAGAAGGAGAGACACTAATGAAGAATTCCCTAGGACAATGCCCTAATCCAACGTAGTCTGGGAGACCTTATAAGATATGTGTTACTCATAGTGAATGAGATGTGTTTTTCATAGTGGATAAGTTGTGGATGTTATATACTAGTTTCATGCAGTCAAGGGAGATATTCACGCAGTCAATGGTCATGTTGTCCGCAGTCAATGTTCACATTGTACAAGTTGACACTTATACGCAGCCCTATCTTATATGCTTAAGTGGATCCTAGTCGCAGTAAGGGAAGAAATATATATGCCATCATGCAGGGCATAAAATTAGTAACACACAGGCAGAGACACATACGTTGGGTCGTGAATTCGCTGGCAATGGAGACAGATACACTGTTCATTGATGATACCTCTACGCAGATCATAGATGATATTCAACACAGATATAAAGACTTATTTACACACTGGTCATACACTGTTCATGCAAAGATATATGTGATACTCCTAGAAACATATATACCCAAGTAATGGTGACAATTACATGTAGTTCAAACGCAGTCATGGTAACGCTGTTCATGAGGCACTTATACGCTTATATAAGGGAAGCTGCAGCCAAGGCATGAAGTTACATTAAGGAGCCATAATAAGTCGCTGTTAGTAAAGGGAGGAGCCATAGTAATGAAGAAAGGAACCATAGTAGGGTTTGACTGCAACTAGGTTTAAGGTGCAATTACAACCTCATGGAGTAGTGGATGGTGTCACCGTAGTGAGTTGGAGTCTTGACATTCTTGCATAAAGAATGGCAACAAAGAATGGTTGTAGTCTAGGCATAACATTCTCTCCCAGCGTAATACAGTCTCGGCATACCAGTCATGGAGAATATCTAGATGGTATCATTATAACAATGTTGGTGATAAGTACAATGGCTCAAGCACTTTTGGTTAAATAGAAGCACAGTAATATGAAACCTCAGTGAGAATTGTAACTTATTGCCTCTCGATAGTTATCATGATCCCAACATAAAAAGGAACGTTACCATGGTCTTAGTGGACTTATCTGATGGAAAGAAGGCCAGAACCCTCACTGTATCGGAATAAGGTTCCACCATTATAGTTTAGTTAAAGTAAAGTAATGGAGACCAAACTTTCAGGTAGATCTCATGGATATGATAAAGAAGCAATAGTGAGGATCTCAACATGATGATGGGTAGCATGATGATGGATAAGATCATGGAAATGGGAAGCATAATGATAATCATGATTAGTGCAACATGGTGTAGTATGTAGTGGTGCAGCAAGTGGACCAGATGCAACACTATGATAGGTGAAGCTATCATCTTGGAGAATCAGTTGAAGCAGAATTTCTTCAGCTGATCTCATCGTTATATGAAATGATCTATGCTAGATCTAGATAAGTCAAAGTGTTGACTTCTGTTGTAAATGTACTATCTCTCTCTCTCTCTCTCTCTCTCTCTCTTTCTTTGTTGAACTTTGAACAACATAAAAGAAGAATTGATCAAGGGTTTCCCCACATTGTGGGGTTTTTCCCTAGCTAGCACCACATCTTGTGTCCTCTTGTCTTGGCTTGTCTTCTGCAATTTATATTTATGTTCTATATACAATTTATCTTAATGCTAATGTGATTTCTAACTGTGAAAATTTAAATAAATTTCTCTAGCATAGAACATACCTAAAACTCACAACTTATGAGCCGATGGGGATGTTGTGCACTTGGGTACAACAAATCCATGGACTTGGTTGGATTTATGAGTAGACTATGGAGCATTCCTACTACATGAAGAGCTGAGGCATCTTGTAGAGACCTTTAGGTTAAAACATGTATGCTTGCTAAGATGTTGGTTGGACATGACTCATGGAGCTCAAGATGACATGAGGTTGTGACTTTTGGGGACTTAATATTATGGTGGAATTGGAAGATCTGATGCATTGAGGAGTTGAGGTCAAGGACTTTGATGTAGTATGGGGTGCATACTTTTGAGTACATTTATGGGTGTGCTTGGGAGAGTGACTTGATGTGGAGGGTCGATATGAGACACTTTGGAGTGATGGAGTTGTAGCGATGATGATGCCTTGGTGGCAACAATTGGGCATGGGTTGAGCCGAGAAATAACCACTTTGGATACATGGGAGTTGATTGATCTATGATCATGGGTATCACATGGATGGTGAGACAAGTGTATACCTATTTCTTTGGCAGAATTGAGGGATGGAACATTGTAGATATGATAGAGGTTGCTTCATGAACATGGATGTGGCACATCGAGAATCAGGTTGATGAGAAGATCTCTTCATTTTGACGAGATGGAGTTTACACATATGGATGATGATGTCGGGATAGATGCAGCTGATTTCATGTAGCACATTGACACCAAACATCATGGAAAGCATGTTGAATTTAAGATGAGGACTACTTCATGGACTTGGGCATGGGTTACTTAGATGGACATAGATTCTGTATCGAGTTGATGTTGTGGTAGGAGGTTGAGAGGAACAACTGATGGTAGCATGAGGAATCCCACTCTCATAGTTTGAGCATGACAGTTGGACTAACTACCCGACTAGTTCAAATCATGGGGTCCAAAAGTGTACAGGGATGTCTTAGTGTTGTGTTGCAGTATCATGGCAGCAGTTCACATGATGACAATACATGATGGAGTCCACAAGATATATGTGGTAGTGAGCGTGTAGTTTGAGTTGGAGGGGATAACCTTCCACAGTGGGGCAGCATGTGGGGATTGCAACGGATGTGGTTGATGATCGTAGATTGAGGAGACTTTCTGATTCATGAAGACATAAGCCTTTATGATTTATGCGATGGTAGAGCAGAGGCAGGCAGCATGAGAATCTTTATGTTGGATTTATATCGTATGACAATTTTGTTGAGGAAGACAACCATTTAGAGTGGGGGAGAATGTAAGGCCTATGAGTTGCAGATCGTATGGCAAAGGGCCCACGATGGGCGAGCGAGTGATGAGTTGGGGTAACCGACAAGTTGGGTGCACCCGCATAGTGTAACAAGTTGGGCTAAATGATGGAGGAAACAAGCAAAGGGTGCACGACGGGCAAGCGATGAATTGGTAGATAACTAGTGAGTTGGGGTGTGCCCTCACGGTGTTATGAACTAAGCAAACGGAGGAGATGAGCCAACGTGCGACACAAAGAGTCATTGGAAAAATGACTATGTATTGGGTGGTGGAAATTTTATATGTTGGGGTGGTCTCATACGGGGTGCCCACACCTTGGGCCGATGTTAGGAAAATGGTGAAACAACAAAATGGAGGGTCAACTTGAGAAAAGTCGAACCCCACCATAGGTTGGGCAGCCATAAAAAATCCTCCAAGTGTTATGCAAGCTGGGGTGCAAGCTAACATGGGTTATGAAACGTTGGGTGAGGTGCAGGCAGTATTACAAGTCGAAGCACATAGCTACAGAAAATTGTAAAACAGTCAGGCCGCAGGCTAAACGAGATTTCATTCGAAGGTGTTCGATGGATAGGCTGAATGAAATATCGTTCAAGAATTCAGGTGACAAGATCAATGGCATTTCATTCAAAGGCGTTCAATGGACAGGCTAAACGAAATATCTTTTAGGAGTTTGAGTGATGGGCTGAACGAGATTTCATTCGAAGGTGTTCGGTGGACAGATTGAACGAAATATCGTTTAGAAATTTGACTGGTAGGTTGAATGGGGTTTTGTTCAAAGGCTTTTGGTGGACAGGCTGAGCAAAATAGCATTCAGGAGTTTGGGTGATGGGCTAAATGAAATATCATTCAGGAGTTCGGGCAACGGGTTGAATGGGATATCGTTTAGGAGTTCAAATGACAGGCTGAACTGAATATTGTTCAGGAGTTCAGGCGACGAGCTGAATGAGACTCTGCATCAAGGCATAATTTTTTCAATTGCACATGGATCTGCTGAACTCCCAAGTTAGGATCCTGCATCGGGATCACATGAAGCCTCATTGTGATCTCTGAGGCCTCTGCGTGAGTTGTTAACTTCTGCTATGACAACACACTCCTTAAATGTGCCATTAGTGATACTAAAAACCATTCGCAATTTTGTCCATCCATCAGATTCATATTAGCTTTTCGAATCATTCACTTTAGCCTTTGATCCACCTCCCAAGGAGTCTCGCCTAGTAGCATCGTGGTTTCCTTGAATCCAATGATCGACTACACCTATGACATTGGCCTGCTAAACTCCTTATTTAGCACCTCCCCTAATACTAATCTTCGAATGTGCACCTTTGCTTGTGCCTCTACTGGGATGGCCAACTCAAGGACCATCTAGTAGGCTTCCTTGACCACCTGCACTAGCTGCCTATTCTGTGTGACAACCTTGTCGCGCTACATGCTCAGTTGTTCCATATTAATCCGTTGCTCACTCATCACCTAGAGCGTGCGATTCTTCTTGGCCCGTAGTTATGCAGTCACTCCATCCTGCAGAACATAGAGCATCTCCAACAGTAGTGTATCCATGTTTATACCAACTCCCTTCAGTGCACTAACCATAGGACTTTCAACCTCATTTTTTGTAACACGTGCCCCTTTTGGTAGCACTATAGTGTTGGATGTGTGGGCACACAAGATTTCCTTAGCAATGGTCATGCTTATTGCGAGGCTAGTCGACATAGTACTAGCATGAGAAGTGTGCACATGCAACTCCTGTATCATGTAGATCCCCCTCAATGAGGGTGATCGGGTCAAAATAAGCCTACCTGATGGTACTTGAGTTGGCCATCCCAGTAGAGGCACTAGTAGAGGTGCGCATCCAGAGATTAGCAGCATGGGTGCACAAGGAAAAAGAAGAGATGGCTAAGGTTCATCTAAAGCTGAACCTTCAGATAGTTGAGCTGAAATTGAAGGCGTAGGCTTCAACTTTGTCAGAGGTGAAAGAGTAGCGTGCCAACGCCATTACAGAAGGAATAGTGGAGATCAGCAGTGTAGTGAAGGACTACACCAAACTTTTTGAAGAATTGTTCAAGGTCCTCACCACTCTGCAGGAGGACCCGAACATACAACGCCTAGAAACAGAGGTGTACGATGCAGTAGGAAAAACTGCTCAAGGAGCAGGTAGACACTGCAGGACATAACGAAGTTTTCCTGAAGGCACACATACAACCATGGATTGATGAGGCATTCATCATTACAGCCTTGACTGATGGCAAGCTTGCATAGATGCAGGGAACGCAGGAACAGTTGCAGGGTAGCAGTTCAACTACAATAGTCTCTAAATAACGCGTCCACAAAGTACAACAGGCAACTGCTCAGTGTGTTATTGATCTTGGACTGGTCCAAACAGAGTTGGGTCATCTTCATGCAAATATCTCCGCGCCGATAGAGTGACTCGAGGATGAGTCATGATGTTTGTGTTGGGGGCCTATTGGGTGCAGCATCCCCTAAGGGAAGTTTTAGGGCTTAAAGCCTAGATTTTGGTCAAAAGATGTAAATCTGATGTAAAGACTCTGTATTTTGTGGGCATGGAGTGCGAGTTTGTACATGAGTCATAGGGTTGTCCACCCTTAATTTTGTAATGTAATGTCAGCTTTAGTGATCTACCCATGGTTTGCAGACCATGGGATTGTATAAATAGTGTGAGGCTCTAAGTTGTAAATCAGTTAAGAAGAAAAGAGAATAAACGATGAAGAATTGAGTCTTGTCTGAAGTGTAAGTCAAGTCTTTGGGTCATAGAGTAGGAGAAGTCTCTGTAGCTGAGTGCGCAGAGGCCTAGTAGTCCGCAGTTGAGTGCGCAGGGCAAGTTGAGTCTGTAACCATTGAAGCATTAATAAAGATAAGTTTTATACCATTCTTGTGTATTCATTTACTATTTTTATGCTTTGAGTATACTGGGTTTGAATTGTATTTTCACTGTTTATATGGTGCATGAACTTATATGATTGTGTTGATTAAGTAAATGTGAGATGAGGTATCTGTTTATGTGATGTTAACTAACAATTGTAAGAAGATAAGTAACATACACGGTGTAACTTGGGAAAATAGCACAGAACACTACCCTAGTAGCATGAAAGCATCTCAGCCCCTGGTGAGGGTTACGCAAAGGTGGTTATAACCAATCGCGAAGGTATCGCAGGTCAAGATAGTGCACTAAGTGACCTGTGTGAAGTTATTCATAGTTGGACTAAATCAACCCCCCCAAAAATTTCCATGATGCAGAAACTTGGTTCCAACATCCCACCATACTTCTTCGGGTGAGACTTTAGTTTGCATTCCGTGGGCTGATGCCGAAAGGGCTAGTAGTGTAGGGATTTGTTTAGCTAATTAATTCTGAACCTAGGTTAGGCCCACTGAAGCCAACACTTAGAGACTGCAAAAACTGGAGCGTACACTATCATATTACATTAATAAAAAATGAGACAATAAATACATCTGAAAAGAATAGGGAGGTGAGAACAAACTCCTACAACCTAGGAACTAATCCTAACTTAAGGAGTTATGTTACAACCATGTAACCATTTCTGCATTAATACAATATAATATTAATTATTTTCAACATTGTATTCCTCATGTACTATATGGCATGTGTTGAGGCAAAAAACGAGTGGACAATGAATATGGGAAGAAACACATATATTGGTAGCACAATCTCAGCTTTAGTTTTGAGAATAAATTAAAGAATATGGGTTCAAGAACACTAACCATGCAAAGAATGGGGAAAAAAAATAATTTTTCCATATGAATTGTACTCACAGAGATGAAATATTACAGGGCACTGTGAGAAAGCGAATGAATAGACCACTCTTCAGCAGGTGGAGACAATACCAAATTCGAAATGTGTGACTTGACTTCAATTGTAACATTTAAGATATCAATCATAAAATACAGTCAACTGACTTTACATGCTAGTGAAAATTCTCACTTCTATAATATTAATACTGACAAATAATTACAACTAAAAATGTCCTATAAATGAAGCTGACCCATCCATTAATTTTGTCTAGCTTCAATACCATATGTCAAACAAATTCATAACCAGAACCATATTTTTCATGGAAGTTAACCAAACCGTCACAGAACCCTCCAATGAGAAAATAAACATGAGATAATAAACATACATACAAACTTATCCTCTTAGAACAGACCACTTATAATACAATTATATGATCTTGCAAAAGGAAAATCAACAAATTTATGTCCAAGGCTATATAAAACTAATTATTATTATTGTGTTTGAAAACAATGAAACTTTTAGTTGAATTATTACAGGGCGCTGCGAGAAAGGGAGTGAATAGACGGCTCTTGAGCAAGTGCAGACCATACCGAATTCTAAATGGGTGGATTATTAACATTCCTGAATGAATCTTCTAATTTGTTTTTTCCAGTACTACCGAACATGGTAACTATGCTTCAAACTTTTCATCTCCATTTTTCCAGTATGACCAAACATGGTAATTATGCTTCAAAATTTTCATCTCCATTTTACAAATGTAACGTGAATGCTATTTTATTTTAAGAAAATCTTTCAGAATACAAACATGTAATTTTGTGTTGTGTGAATTTAACTTTAAATAACACAAGAAACTATTTTTTAAATAAAATAACATCATGAAGAAATAGACCAAAATCACCCTGGCTTTTAACTTATTTGTCATATTAGTAGAACACGGACTTAGTTGTTCCACTGTGTTTGGTTATGTTACATATAAAATGAGTTGAAGTATAAATATTAAAATCTGCACAAGTTATACCATAAATATTCAAAATTGTACAAGTTATACAAATATAAGTACATCCATAGCATTTTGGAACTATGCCATTTAAATATTGTGGTGACATTGCTATTTTCATAAAAATCGATGTGGGGATAGCTAATATAAAATATGTAAAGAAACGTGTCATAGAATATCCAAGAAAGTAAAAGGCATCTAGCTTTATGGAAGAAGTAAATATAGGAAAAATGAACAATGCATATTGAGTAATAATATGGCTAGCAGGCATTAATGAAAATTATTCTTCTTCCAAAATAAAGGATAGTAGCAAACACTCTCATGCTTTGTCAATTTTTATTGTCTAAGAAGAGGGGAATAGGAATAGGATTAGAAATTGCACCAAATGTTGCAAAGACAACTACTTAAGGTAGTAGTATATGGAAGAAGAGCATAGATGAAGAGAGATATGTTGTGTTATGAGATCTAGATGTTGTCTAGTTTGAAACTATTTCCTTTAAAAAATAAATTACTATGTGTAACAACAAGTAGTAAAATAATTTAACTTTACAATAAATGTAATTTAATTGGAGAGATATCTCTCTTCTCAACAAAAATATATGGTACAAGAAGTTTTATGACCTCTTAAAAGACAAACACATATGTCCCATCCTTGAAGCAACATTTCATATTTAGCCCAAAAACAATTAAAACACATATTTAATTAAATTTGGAATTAAATAGTGGATCTAGAATTTCAAAATAACAAAAAAACTCAATTCTAGAGATGTCGTTGTAATAATGTTTTTCCAAATTTAATGAAATGTGTGTTTTAAGCATTATTCATCAGCTAGAAAAAACAAAATTTGGTAATTAAGAATTATTCATCGTCTAGAAAAACAAAAATTCAAAGGCATTCGACTAATCACCATCTTCTACTTGAAACAAAATGTGACCCTACAAACAATATGACATGTGAAAAATATGCCAATCTGCCATCAATGCTGCAAACAATTCCCATTTGTCATTTGACATGAATCTCATACAAAAAAAGACAAGAAATATCTCACATGTGATGTCATTTTCTATAAATTTAAGCACTATTGCCATACATGAGGCATGTTCCCTGTGAGAATGTTATATGAAAGGTCTAGTTGTTGTAACTTCACACATTTCCCTAAAGTTACACATATAATACCCAATCACTAGTTCACTCCATATGACACTCAATGTGTGCTTTTAAGGAAAATATTTTCGAACGATGTTAATTTTCTAGTTATAATTTTTACAGTGACCCCAAAGAAGAGCATTCCATTTCATTTGACATGGAAAATTGCATAGATATTAAGACACTAATAACTTACAATGCTGACACCATAAGCATTGCGATCTCATTTAAAAAACAATCAAATATTTTTTGTTCTCGTTCTTCAAATTAAGTGCAATAAGTTCTAAGTCAAGATAAGGATGACAAGAAATAATTATTGTTTCAGAGACAATGAATAATTATTCTAGTAATGGAGTTAGTAAATGTAGCATCAAAATAAGTTCTACTGATGAATGTTCTGAATAGGTTCCATTGTTTTAATGAAAAACCTATAGTTGCAGAAAAATAAACTCATGAAATGAAAGTCCTAAAAAAAAGTATTATTTCCTCTTAAGTGCCTATTCATGGGGACAAAATGCAAGATCCATATAACTTACCCTGTCAAAGATGAATCATTTAGCTAAATTCTTCACTATAGTAGCATCAAATCGATCTATTCTAGCAAACAATTATGCACTTGGGATTCTCCTATGATAAGTAAGAGACAACAACCTTATCAGTTAGAAAAATGAGAACTAAAAATCAATTAATGATACAAAATAAATGCTGACAAAGGCATGGTTTAGTTGATATCTTCTTAAAAGTATTGTCTACTTTCTACATCCTATCACAATTAAAGGTATTATTAACGACCAATATCTTCAATTATAGGATTGGTGCAATCAATATGAAGTTGCAAAGAAGATTTCAACACACAAAACAAAAGTCTAGACATCACAAATTGATTAACTTTGATATGCAAAATTCGGATGTAAAAATAGCTAAAGTATTGTTAAGAAATTTTGAAGGCTAGCAAAAATATATGTTGTTTCCTTTTAAGTACCTATTCATGGGGACAATATGCAAGATCCATATTACTTACCCTGACAAAGATAAATTGGTTAGCTACTCGATTCACTATAGTAGCATCAACTTCATCTATTATAGCAAACTATTTTTCACTTAGGATTCTCCTACCATAAGTAAAAACCAACGTCTTTATCTATTCAAAAAATGAGAACTAAAAATCAATTAGTGAAACAAAATAAATGCTAATAACAACATGGGTCAATTGATATATTCCTAGAAGTATTGTCCACTTTCTACAATCATGTCATAATTAAAGCTATACCTAACGACCAATATCTTCATATATGAAGAGAGATGTGATATGTTATGTGATCTATATGTTGTTTAGCGTGGAACTATTTCCTTTGCAACATAATTTACTATCTTGAAGAACATGTAATAAATTAATTTAACTTTACAAGAGATTTAATTTAACTCAATAAATATCTACTTTTCTCAACAGTAAGACATGGTACAAGATGTTCTATGACATGCTAAAAGACAAGCATAGATGGCCCATGGTTGAGGCAACATTGCATGCTTAACCCCAAAATAGTTAGGATTTTTTCATTGGCTAGGAAAAGAAAATTTGAAGGCATTCGAATAATCACCATATTCTACTTGAAAAAAAACTTGACCGTATAAAAAATATGACATGTGAAAAATATGTCAATCCTCCACCAATGTTGCAAGTAATTCCCATGTGCTATTTGACATGCATGTGGTACGAAAAAACACAACAAATATCTCACAGGTGATGCCATTAGTTATAACTTGAAGGACTATTATACGACATGAGGCATGTGCTCTCTGAACTCATTAAATGGAAGGTATAGTTGTTGTAAGTTCACACATTTCCCTAGGATTACAGGTATATTTCCCGTTCACTGGCTCACTCCATATGATACTCAATGTGTTTTTTTAAGGAAAGTATTTTTGAATGATCTCAATTTTCTAGTTATATTGTATACAATGACCCCAAATAAGTGCATTGAATTTCAATTTACACAAAAAACTACATAGATATTAAGACACTAACATCTTACAATGTTGACACTATAAGAATTGCCAGCTCATTTAAAAAACAATAGAAAATTTCATGTTATTATTATTCAAATTAAATATAATAGCTTGTAAGTTAAGATAAGGCTAACAAGAAATAATTACTGTTTCGGGGATAATGAACAACTAATCCAGTACTCATGACTATTCTAAACAGGTCTCATTGTTGCAATGAAAGCATCTTGCAAGTGCATGAAAATAAACTCAAGAAATGAAAGTTTTAAAAATATAAATTGATGCCTCTTAAGTGCATAGTCATGGGGACAATATGAAAGATCCATATAGATTACCTTATCAAAGATGAATTGGTTAGCTACTCACTTCATTGTAGTAGCATGGATCACATCTATTGTAGCAAACAATTCTACACTTGGGATTCTCCTAACATAAGTAAGCGACAACAACCTTATATGTTCGAAAAATGAGATATAAAAATAAATTAACGATACAAAATAAATGCCGACAAAGGCATGGGTTAGTTAATATGTTCTTAAAATTATTGTCCACTTTCTATATCATGTCACAATTGAATCTATACTTGACGACCAATATCTTCAACTATAGGACTCGTGCCATCAAAATGAAGCTAAAAAGAATATTTCAACTTCACAAAATAGAAGTCTAGACATCACAACGAAATTAACTTTGATATGAAAAATTATGATGTAAAAATAGCTAAAGTATTCTTAAGAAATTTTGAAGGCTAGAAAAAATATACATAGTTTCCTCTTAAGTGGCTGTTCATGGGGACAATATGCAAGATCCATATAACTTACCAATTTTTCCAAACACAAACATACTGATGTAGGTGTATTAGATTAATTTGGTACTAAATGTAAAGATATAGTGACCAACTAGCCTCATACCAATGACTGGTATTTCATGCCATAGTAAGAAAATTGACAAGATTTAGTGATAAAATTTTATAACAACTGATGAACTGGAAAAAATAGGGTATTCACATTTAACAAAGCCAGAAATACTTACTAGAGAACATAAATGAACTTTAGTCCTTCCACTGTTTCAATTTTCTAATCATTAATGGATGACCGATAGCAATCTTATTCTCTTCTATCATGGACGAAACACATTGTAGGTCATTTCCAAGACTCCAAGAATACATTCTTCTGATGATGAAATTGATATGTGATATAAATTTTCATCATTGTTCCTATGTTCTTAGTACTAGGTAGTCTAGAAACTTTGAATGCAGGAACAATCAATAATAGAAAGTATGATATGGGCATCATGACCTCCTACAATACTCCTCTCCCCCTCGAATCAATTTTCATTGAAATAGTCATGGGTGAGAAGAAAGGGATTCATCTAAAAAGTGGATTCATCAAGCCCTAAAGGGAGTTCTTCGGGAATCTGGAATACCTCTAACTCTATCAAATTCATCCATCAGCTCATCAATGGACTAGTTATTTCTAGCAACAAAGATATAACTCAGACTCCAACTTCGAGCGAAACCTGACGAGCTAGGGATCCCAAACAAGGTCTCAAGATTGATACCATGGTTCTGAACACCCAAAAACCCATCACCTCTATTCTACTAAGAAATCACTTCAAATATTAGATCTCAAAACCATGGTTTTGCATGCCCAATACACAGAGAAATCCCATAGCCTCTATTCCACTAAGAAAATTGATTTTTCTGATCCCAAAAATTGACCTCCGCTTTTTTTTTTGTCCTTAATCCAGGTGTTTTTCCCCTCTGCTTGGCCAAATTGCCTAATAAACAATAACTTAAGTACATATATTACTATATTATATAAAACCCCTTTAAACCCTTATTAGATAAGCAATATATTATTGTATCTTTTCCTTTTTTTTTATGCCCCATTATGAACGCATGTGATATCATATTGCTTTATCACTCGGTCCCCCGTGAGAAAGAAAAATACCAAAGAGATATTTAGGATGTACAACATATATGACAAAATTAATAAAATTTGAACAAACTACATTTGAAGAATCTGTTCATCAAGAAGAATCGAATAAGGCGATGCAGGAAGAATATCAATCCACCATGAGGAATGGAGTCTCGAAAAACATTCTGAGGCTTAGTGACAAATCAATTATCACTTCAAAATCGATTTACAAAATCAAACATGCTATTGATGGAAATATATATAAATACAAAGATAGATTCACTGAAATGGGTTTCTCTCAAAAGGAAGGTATAAAATATGAATAAACTTTTGCACCTACTGCTAGATATATAACTATAAAATCTTTGGTTTTGCTAGCTACTACATTGGGATGAAATATTCATCAAATGGACGTAAAAACAACATTTCTGAATGGAACTGTCGATGAACAACTGGAAGACTTTGAAATAAATAGCAAAGGAACACATCTCTTCATACTTAAGAAATAATTATATGGCTTGAAGAAAGCTCCTAGGGCATGGTATACAAGGATGGATGCATATCTCTTAAGAATTGGGTTCGTCAAAATTTCTACAAATCCAAATCTCTACATCAAAGTGGTGAACAATGAACCATCCATTATAGTACTATATGTAAATGATTTGTTTGGTACATGTGTGGAGTGAAAAATACAAGAATGTGAAAAGATGTTGAGAGCTTAATTCAAAATAAAAGATCTGGGACTGATGCACTATTACTTCGGTTTGGAAGTGTGGAAGAAACTTGGAGAGATATTTATGGGTCAAGTTAAATACATAATAGATATATTTCAAAAATTCAGTATGATGGATTCCAAGCATATGACTACTCCCATGATCACTAATCTCAATAATTTGAGAAGCTCTGACTCTAGTCTCGTCGATCCTACTAGCCATCGTAAGTTGCTGGGTTGTATAATATACCTCATAAATACAAGACCTGATATATGTTTTGTTGTAAACATTCTTAGTCAATTTTAGTTGGAGCTTCATCACAACCATTGGATAATTGTTAAGCATATTTTGAGATATCTAAGTGGCACTATACATCACTCCCTAAGATATGATGGAAATGAAGTTAAGTTGAGAGGTTTTACAGATTCAGATTGGGGTTGTAGTGAGACTGATGAATGAAGCACTACCGATGGATGTTTTAGTTTGTGGTTTGCAATGATTTTGTGGATGATTGGGAAACAAGATCCTATTACGTTAAGTAGTTTTGAATCTGAATATGTTGCTACATGTGAAGTAAGAAAGGAAGTTGTTTTGTAAAGAAAACTCTTGTCAAGTTTGCTTGGAAAGCCTCTAGATCCTACAATAATAAAATGTGACAATCAATGCGGCATCAATATGTATGAAGATCATATATTCCATGCAAGGACAAATCATATCAACAACAAGTACCACTACATTAGAATTTTGGTAGAATATGGGGTCATCAAGCTATAATATATTTTGACATATGAACAAGTATTTGATGTGCCGATAAAGTCTCTTCTGAATAAGAAGTTTGAGTATTTTAGAAGCATGCTTGGATTGGTTGACATTGCAAATTTAGTAGATAAGGAGAGATGAACCATCCAAAGGTGGGTCATTGAGATGCGATCTAGGCGACCATTGTGTTGATGTCTTGATACCAAATAGGGAGGGTGGCATTGGAATTGGAGCTATGACCTTGGAGATGCACCTATATCCCTCGGTTGATGGTTAGCAAGTACTCCTAATGGTACTTAGACTAGCTGAAAGCTTGAGTCCATCTTAGTCCCACTCAAATAGATAACCCTCATGAGGTATCTAGTCCATCGCACTTAGTGTGCCTGCACTCTTCATAATTCGTTTGTTTTTTAGATCTTCCATGTATATATGTAAGTATGAATTCCTCCCTAGTTAAGAGGGTGTGTTGAAGAATGTAACTGTGTTCGATGTTCATAATTGTATCATGTAATATATTTGTCATAAAAAAACATATATTATTAATAAAAATGACTTCTAAAGTGTGAGTTTCATTCTTGGGTCATCATTTGTAGGTAAAATCCTTGATTGTAGGCTTCTGGGTTTTATATTAAGGCAATAGAGTCATTGTCAATTCTATTATACCCTTCTTGGGCTTTTGTATTATGTAAAAATAATTATTTTTTAGTCAAATAGGCCATTTGGCACCTCCATAGCAAGTCGACCTCCTAATGAAGTCAACCTACATTAGGGTAATTCGACCAACAAAAAAGGCTATATATAGAGAGGCAATCAATCAATTTTTCACCACTCATTCAACGAGTTCGATATACAAGAAAGAGAGGAAAAATCAGTACAAACTTGCTAGAGAAGGAAGAATATTGCAGGGAAAGATCAAATCAAAGTTTTTGGTTATGTATATCTCACATATGTGAAGTTAGCAACCATTTGTTGGGGCCTAAAATATTTCCTAGCCTCTGTAGCATGTGGAAAAGGCTTGTCAACAGGGTAGTCTTTCTCATGTGTGGTAAACCAAAAGAGGGTTGTCTTATACTTTTTGGAAAAAAAAATTAAAGATGAAAAATTGAATCAATGTAATAAACTCAAAACACATTATTTAAACAAGTACACCAGCATAGATCCATCTTAAGTACGATCTAACATGAGCCGAGAGGGATCAAATTTCTTCAAGTGCAAAATCTTTTAGAGTGAAAAATACAATGTGTAATTTTTCATTCTTTAAATTGCATTTTTAAATGCTATATAGAGTATATATAGGGCCAAATAAACCCTTTGACCATAATTTTTTATTTTTTTCATGATATATACATATTTTTTTTAAATTATATATAATATATACATAGTTAACATTAAAATATTTTACATAACATGTACATTCAGACATTTTATATCACAAATTAAAATGTTTTTTTATTAGTATTAATAAATTTTTAGGTATATGTCAATATCAATTTATCTTAAAATATTTTATTTATAGTACAAATTGAATGTTTTTTTTATATACAACAAATTCCTTTCTATATATAAATATATATGAAATTGATGTCTTCTTCAAATAGTTTATTTAAAAATGCTATTCAAATATTTTTGAACAATATAAGGTTTAAACATCTTACTCACAATTTGTTTTTACTTCTAATTACTTTACAACATATTCATTTTTTTTATTATAGTCGATATTATTTTTGTGTTCATAGCATAATTTATTTATTTTTATTTTGGAAAGACATTTGTCAACTCAACCAATAGAAAAACTTACAAATCCCCTCATATTGAACTGTAAAATTAATTGAATTTTTCATCATTAAAAAAACCCAAAAATATAAAACAACTCTCCCTATTTTCCACACAAAAGAAATGCTACCCTATTAACAAGCGTTTTCCACATGCTACAGAGGTCAAGTTTCTAGTTCTCTTTATGCATTTTACCAAAAAGAGTGATAGAGCCATTTTGTGATCGAACTGTACTTCAAAACATTTATACATGTATTAAATATTAAAAGTTGAAGCATTTAAATATTAAAGTATTTAATTAAAATTAAAGCATTTATAAACCAAATAATCTAAACATTTATGTATTTGTTTTTAAAAATTTCAGTACATTCATAAAACTTCCAGACATATTCAAGCATTTATGAAATTGAATGGTATTTATGAAACTGTGGAAGAAATGCATTTATTAAACTTTGGGACAGATTTAAAGTCGTTATTTGATTCAGATAGTGTGTTCTTTCAAAGACAGTTAAGTTGAAATGAAAACTATAATACATAAATCATTGTTGCAACTTCGAGTATATTTTAAACACATGTTGGCTGCCACAATAATAGTTGCTGCAAAATACATCCAAACCATGCACTAGCCCTCACTTGGGAATGACACACTTCAAAGATTCATGTAAAGGGGGTGAGCTTATTATAAAAGGTAATAACTACATTATTAGGAACCTTCGTGCTATGTGGGCATTTACTGTTCAAAATATTGCAGACATGAGTTCATAGGAAAAGTGAACTACAAAAATCAACCTACAAAGTTAAACAAATTTTGGCACAAAGGGATTGAATGTGGTTATGGTACGAATATATAAAAATATTCTAATTTAGGTGAATTTGATGCACGAATATGAAAGCGTGGTTAAGAAGCTAATATAAAATGAAATCAAAAGATTATGTAATGAATTTGAAACTGTAGTAAATTGAAATGCATGTAAACTGAACTTTTTTCCATTCATTTTCATTCTCACATAAATTGAACTGTTCACCATTCATTTTTCCAACAGGCCATTTGGCTATAGTAATTAAACCCCGTGGTAGTAATTTTGTAATTCCTTTCTCTCTTCTTCACAATCTATGGTCATCCAATCTATGGTCATTCAACTGGATTCTCCACAATTTTTAAGATAATTCGATACCTCTTCACAAGACACCTCCATGTAGTCATCTACATTTTCATAACCTATCTTACATAATTTTTCCCTTTCATAAACTAATCCATTCCCTAAACTACACTTTACTATTACTTATCTTTTTTTATTTGCTTATCTTCTTTGTCTTTATCCATTATTGTCTTTCCCTTTTGTAAGATTTTAACATTCATAAAAAATTATTTTTTCCCTTTGATTATTCCATATTAACTTATCCTACCATCTGCAAAATCTTAAATACTTTCCATCACACCCAAACATCGTTCAACAAAATGTACAAGTCCAAAAGTCATCTACCATTCAATAATATTTGTAAGTCTTTGCAGCACACCCTTCAACAATAATTTGCAAACTACCGAGTTATTACATGACTTCAAAATGAGAATGGTTTAGATTGACATGATATTTGTGCAATAACTTCTCAACAGTCTTGAATTATAATGTGACTTCCAAAAGAGAATGGTCGGATTGATATTTTATTTATGGTAATAGTGTCACAACCATGCAACTTCAAAAATTAAATTAGGTGTGACTAAAGTGCTTCGTACTTATGTCCTAACATGAAAAGTTGTACAAGTCCAAGATCTCCGTTTACATGGACACCATTGAAGCCAACTCAATTATATTTGGCGCAAAGTTTGTTCCCAAGTAAATTGCATACTAAATCTAGGAAAGCAATGTTCCCAAGTAAATTGCATACTAAATCTAGGAAAGCAATTTGTGATGACGTGGTGCTTACTATCAAGGGTCAATAGAATATGAAACTATATTTGGATCCTATAACGCCACTTACCCATTGTAGCAACACCTCCAACCATCGAATCTTGTATTTGAATCTACTGAAGGAAGAGTTATGATTGGGTTTTCCCCTCCTAGGGGTTTTTCCCTAACTCTCTACCTAGATCTTGTGTCTCTTGTTCTTGTAATCTTCATACACATATAATTTGGTAATTTCCTAGTGAAATATAATTTAATAAAGAAGTAAAAGAAGCCATCATAATTCACAAGTAGCTATCATGAAGAGGAATCAAAACCTTAATTCATACTAGTATTGATTTATCAACATGGTATCAGAGCTAAGGTCAAAGACATTTGGAGATAAATGTTTTGGCTTGGAAGAAAAGGTTACTCCCTCTATGACAAGTTACTTGAAGATGCGGTTCAATATCATAATAGTTGCAGGGAGCTCGATTCGAAGGATCGTCTACAAATTATCTAAGAAAGTCAAAAGAGAACGGTTCTTGGTTGCACTTATAGGTACTCTTGATAATGAAAATGCATGGATCATTGATGGTGGAGCATCAAGACACATGACAAGAGAAAGGGATAACATGTCATGTAATGGAGCTAAGGGATAACAACAACTATGCAGTCAAGGGCCTTGGATCTACATCTTTGAAGCTCGAAAATGTAGCAAAGCTACACCTCAACAATATACTCTATGTTCTAGTTTTAAAAAGGAATTTACTATCAATTCCTTGTTTAGAGGATAAAGGAGATCGGGTTGCCTTTATATAGGGAAAAGTTTTCATTTTGGGAAAGGATTTGTAACACTCTCCACCCACATCTATGAAACTAACCAACCAACTAGGGTAAACATGTGATGAGAAGTTACTATGATATGCTTCAACCTCCTGAGTCATGTTAAGGAAGTGGAACCAATGGAAACACACCATATCGACCTTCAATATCAACAATAAGACTCCGAGAAACCATTCAAAACTTTTTGCTAACCAACTCCTGAGTCCCACTTATTTTTTAAGCTATTAAACCTTTGGATGCTCCCATGCTATGGGTATGCCATCATCTAGATATATCTAGATTCTCCCACAATCCTACATGTTTGCATCCAGGGACAATTTCTAGCAGGTCTACGCCAGAGTCAACGGGATTTAAGGCACTTTTCAAGAAAAGAATTTTGGCCACTTCCTAGAACTTGTTGTAGCTTCTGGAATACAATAAACACATGATGACAAGACTAATAAACCAAAACTTAACTCCACGACTAGGCTTGACCATCCCTAAATAGGACTGAAATTTTGTCAGACACTTGGCATTAATGCAACCTACATGTGTAAATGATAGATCTAAACATAGGGGTCTCATATTTATCTGAGATTCGTTATGAGGATTTCTTTCCTTATCACTTTAGCTGCAGTTTCATCCATTAGGCAATATATACATTATTCATTCTTATATAAGTAAAAACATGATGGGATCCATACATAGCCACTGTTATAAAACATATTCATAACTAGCATAATAAAAACAGAAATACCAAGGAAACGACGACCATATAATAACCATATAAACTAGTATAATAATAATGAGATAATAAGGAGAAATAACATCATTTTAATGATGCTAAATTCAACTTGATATGGGACTACCATGTTCCACCTAATCGTGGACATGGCTAAGCCAAATCTGTCTTCAACCAGTCACCACCGTGCCATATTCCAAGCATGAATGTGGGATCTCATGAAGCACATCAATCAAAACCATCCAGGGTTTCGAGAGGCCTAACCACCTCAACCCATCAAACAATGATTCCACCTCATGATCGGACATCACAAACCCATCATCGTGCTGGTGTTGTTATGAAACCATCTCATAAAAAGATAGAAAAGAGAGATCAATGCCTTAAAAATAAGCCTCTTTGATGGGGAAACCTCCTTTACATTACACACATGAATAATTCTTGGATGATACAAATGACAAGGCCTCCTTTCGACATATAAGAGTCTAAGGGGTCATAATATAATTATATCCGACATAACAATAATAATGTAAGGGCAAAATAATAACAATATGGGGACTACATGGGCACAACGATATAATAAAGAGGTTGTACTAATAATAATAAGGGGTTACACTAGTAGTATAGGGACCTGACATGCTCCTCTCCTTCAAAAAGTGTTGTCCTCAACACTTGAGTAGTTATTGATGCTTTTGTATAAAATTCTTGTCCTCCCATGTGGAATCTTCAATAGGTAAGTTCTTCCACTTGATGAGATACTCTGAAATTAATCAATTTTGTAGCTTTTGGATTCTTGTTTTTGTGGCTGCTCTAAGTTTCGATATGATTTTTCCTTCCTTGTCAAGTTATAGCAATATCATTTGAACTGGGATCTTCTGTAACTTTTGAATGAATGGCCACACTTCTTTATCCTTATTCCATTCATCCCTTGGTTCATTTATCGAATTTGGTTGAATAATAGAAATAACACAAAACAATGCTTCCACATCCTCATCCTTTCTTGAGAGCGCATTTGCAACAACATTTTGCTTCCAATTTTTGTAGATGATTTCAAAGTCATAAACCAACATATTTATGACCTATTTTTTGTGTTCTTCTAAATAAAATCTTTGTTCTGAAGAGTATTTAAGGCTATCACGATCCATTTTTACCTTGAAGTGTCTTCCAATTAGGTAAGGTCACCATTTCTTAAGTGAATGTAGTATTGCCAACTTTTCCTTCTCATAAATAGCTTGCTTGATATGTAGCCATAAAAATACCCAATCGGCTACATCAAAACTTATTTCATTGTGATGTTGATCTACCTGTTGTTTCATTCAATTCTACAACAAAGTGGCATTATCCTTTAAAAGTTGGAGAACTTGTTGTTGATGCTCGATGTGATCTTTCATTGCTTGAATCTTTTTCTTCTTGATATGTTCTTCTATCTTGAGAGTTTGAGGAGTCGTAATTTCTTCAAATGCACTAGAAGATATGGTTGCATTCATTTCTTGATGCTTGACATGAACTTTCACTTCTTGAACATTTTTCTTCTTGATACGTCATTCTATATTGATAGTTTAAGGGTTGGTAATTTCGATCAATGCATTACAAGATATGGTCGGATTCATTTCTTGTTTCTTGATGTGATCTTTCACTTCTTGAACCTTTTTCTTCTTGATATTTCCTTCTATCTTGCGAGTTTGAGGAGTGGTAGTTCTTGCCAATTTTTCACAAGATATGGTCAGATTCATTTCTTCTTTCTCTAGGTTGGTTCCTAATGTATATCCTCTTCTTTTGATGTTTCTTGATATTTTTCTTCCTCCTCTTCATAATCTATGTAAAATAATTTCTTCTCAGCACACTTATGACCTTTAGTGTATTTGATATCACAATTGTAACAAAGCCCCTTTTCTCTTTTTTCTTCCAATTGTTGTCATGTAAACCTTGTAGGTTGTGGAAAGCTAGGAGAAAAAAACTTCCATAATTATAGTCGTGAGTGGTGAGATTCCTTGTTTCCATAATTTCGCTTTCAATTTTTCTTGCCAACCGGAATGCCTTCTCCAATGAATCAAGCTCCCAAAGCCAAAACTCATGTTGAATGTTATCCTTTAAAGTCCCTATGAAGACATCAATCCTTTGCTTCTCTGGAATATCATTTACCCTTATATTCAATTTTTGAATGTCCTAAATATGCTCTACCATTGAACCATTTTGTTTGAGATATATCAATAGGCTAAAGAAGGTGTTTCTCTTTGTATCCTCATAATGTGTTATCATTTCCTCCGTGGAAGTTGACCACGTGATAAGTGGTTTACAAGAACAAAGCCCTTTATACCATAAAAATTGATTTGATTCTAAATAATTAGATACAATACGTACCTTTTGTCATAGTGTACACCATGTAGGTCAAAATATTTCTCCATTTGTAGTATCCAATTTACTGGATCCTTGTCATCAAACTTCCTCATCTCACTTTTTCTTGATTTAGGATCTCGATCTTGAAACGACTGTAACTCTATATTTTCAAATCTTTAAGTTCTGAAATTTTAGCCTACAATACCCCTCTCAGTCCTTTTTCTGAGTCCTTTTTCTAACTCTACAATTTTTATTGCAATTAGATTCTCGAAGAAAGATTTATTTCGAATCTCTTGCGATGACCTAATTATACAATAGTTCAATATAGGGAATTTGTGTAATGTGGCACATGTCACTGTTTGAACCTTAGGTACTAAAAATTATACCCAAACAAAATACAATCTGCCCTCATTCTATAACTTCTTACGAAATTTTAATTTGATGCTCAAAGGGAAAGTTATGACAATTTTCCTAAGGTCACCTATTTAGGATGTAATTTGGGAGTGTACAAAAACCCTAACTTCCTCAGATCATATATCCGAAAATATAGCGAGCCAAGATCTGAAATGTGGATCCAAGGTGCAGACAGATTTCTTCACAAATGGGTTTAATTTTTAGCTTCTGAAATGTCGTAGCAAAAACGTTATAGTGAAAATTCCACGATGACCTATTTTATATGAAATTATGGAAATTGGAAATACGCTAACTTCCTCATATCATATCTACAAAAATATAGTGAGACAAGATCTAAAATTCAGACCTGAGGTTCAGTGCAATGTCTTATCAAATGGCTTTGCTTTTTAGCTTATGAAACATCGTAGACTAAAATTTATAGTGAAAATTCCATAATGACCTGTTTGGAGTAGCGAAACCCTAGAATCCAAAGCTTTGATGCCAAATTTTATGAAATCGGCTCACAAAAAGATAGAAAAGAGAGATCAACACATTCAAAATAAGCCTCTTCGAGGGGGAAACCTCCTTTACATTACACACATGAATAATTCTTGGATGATACAAATGACAAGACCTCCTTTCTATATATAGGAGTCTAAGGGGTCATAATATAATTAGAGTTGACATAACAATAATAATGTAATGGCACAATAATAACAATAGTGGGCTTCTGTGTGGCATAATAATAACAATATGGGGACTACATGGGCACAACAATATAATAAGGGGGTTTTACTAATAACAATAAGGGGTTACACTAGTAGTATAGGGACCTAATAAGTGTCTACCCAAGCCTTCTAGGGCTCTAGAGTGTTTGTTCCAACCAAGGATTCCAGGACTAGTGCCTCAAACCACACCTGTCGTCGGGCTTCCAGAGCATTTTTCCAACTAGGGCTTCTAGAGTGCTTGCCCAACAAAGGCTTCTAGGACTAGTAACTCAACCCAAGTTGTTACAGGGCTTTCAGAGAATTTGTCCAACCAGGGCTTCCAAGAACTAGTAGATCAACCCAAGCTAAGGAAACATCATAACCAACCATAAAAACAAAGAAATAAACACACATAGTCCACATTTGATAACATATTTCAAGATAAGCTATTACAAACATTTTAAACCACCTACTGGTGTACACTATACCCATACTATTTCCTTCTCTTGTAATCTAAGGAAAATAATGCATTTAAATCTCAAACAAATCCTTGCTACTAAAATTCATTCTAGTAAATACAAAGTATGCATAATCAACCCTTCTTAATCATGTCCATGATATTTCATAAAAATCAATTCTTCATTGTATACACAAATAATTACTTACCTTACATATATAAGTTAATATACATTCTACCCTCATACATAACATAGCAAGTACATCCTTCAACTTTCGCTAAAATGGTTTCCATAACCATTCACACCTACAAGTCTTTTGAACCCCTTATTTATTAGGCATTGCACATCTCAAACTAGTCCTAGAATAATTTCAAGTTATCTCATGAAGAAAACCAACCCATAATAAACACTTAACAAGATCACAAATTAGATAAAAGGAACTAGAAATTCATTCTCAAGCATTAAGAAGGTCTTCATAAAACATATTTTTAACTCTTTAATGTCTATGCGTTAGTTATGCACCTACATTCATAGTTAAAAAGCAGGAGCTAACTTACATTGAGTTCTAATTAGTATGGATAATATCATAATCAAGATTAGTATTATGAACTAAAAAATTACACTAATGAAACTTCAGCCTTATAATCTTTACACAAAACCAATCCATACACACTAAGTATTCATTCCATACTAAGCCATGGTTTTTCTTGGCATGTGTGATTTCATTGGGAAAATGTGTTTTTTTTTTTCAAATGGAGACTACACATAGATAGGTCTAAGATAGAATGGTATTTCAATTATCTTACAACTGATCACTTTACGACTTCTTATAGACTAGTACAAATATTAGGAAGTGAATTTATATACTTTTCATTTTTCTCTTTTGAACTAGCAAGAGCATATTAAGAGCAATTCACCATAACTAGATCGAATTTAACTTCAAGGTTATTAGTATGAAGATTCCAAACTCAAACTCAAGTGTGAATTTGTGAAATTTATTCTAAAACTTTAATGATTATCTATATTAATTCTCTATAATAATTTAAGTATTATAATTTTAATATAGAAACTACTTGAAAAAATGCCATGCAGATTTGCGCATAATTTTTTTATCAATAAACCTAAAGATACAGTACAAGAAATTTATTTTTCGCTAATAATATTAAAATCATAGTATTGTACCTAAGAAAAAAAATATATGAAGTTTAAATCCAAATTAAGCTTCAACTAGAATCTTTCATAATAATATAAAAATTATAAACTGTCACTGGAATAATAAGAAATGGAAAGAAACTCCAAATTTAGTATCCCCATAAATTTACTAATTATTTCAAAGGTATATCCTTAAACCATAAAGCATGAAGATGAATTCCAAGTTAAATATCCATGCAAATTGAAACTTAAACCATGAAAAGTACAACAAGATGAGGTATGAGATCAATGCTAAAGTAAAACAAGATGAAGTAAAAGATTTGTGTTAAACTGTTGAAATATTTAAAAAATTATAGCTTTTAAGAAGGATAAACTATGTGCTAGAGTGCCCTAGCATGTTTTGTGCTAAAGTGTTGTAATATTTTTAAAATTATAGCTTTTAAGGAGGATAAATTATGTGCTAGAGTGCGCTAACCTTTTTTTTAACTATTTAATTGGCAGGGATTATTAGTTTAGAAATTACCTATATATTTCCAAAATCTTAACCAAAAATAAACAAACAAAAAAATATTTCAGATGTCTTTGTCAATTTTTTGTCCTTTTCTTCAAAATTTAGCCTCAAACCAAAAAGTGTCAAGAAACCAAAAAAAAATGAAAAAATAATCAAAAATAAACAACAACATGAAATTTTAGCCTTGAGCCTTAAAAATAAAAAAATAAAATAAAAATAATAATCCAAATTACACTTATTCTAAGAACAAATAATCAAATACACACATAACAATTCAACATGAATCCAAAATCATCATTCATATATTAATACACTAGCACTTAGGTATGCCCATTAGGCCCTAGTGTTGTAGCTCGCTCTCTGATACCATATGTAATATTCCTCGACTGCCAACTAGGTCTATAATTTAAGTTACCCAAAATAGGTGATCTTTTTTCTCTTTTACAATTAATTTGTATATATATTCATAAGTACATTGTATATATATATATATAAGTTTTAAATTCAACCACATAAATTCTTAAGAAATGTTTGAAGATATAATTAAATAGCCTCAAATCCAACTATAATATTAAATGTTAATTTTAAATCATAAAGAATGACTTCACACATAAAGGACATCCATGTTTCATACAAATATTGAAAATAGATCCATATTATTGCTACATGTTAACAATACTCTATAGAGACTTTGTATCATGCTTGTGGCCTTTCATAAAACATGAAAGCTAAAAACATTAATCCTCCCATAAATTATAAGTCTTCCAAAAATGAAAAGGAAATCATCATATTCAAAAACATTCATTCCATGTAACATAAAGTTTAGATATCAACATTTGATCCATTCATTTGAATAATGTTTCTTTGCAACAATACTATATAATTTAAATATAAAACTTTGTAATTTTATAAATATTTGATACCATTATCAGACCATTAAATGATCATAGCACTGGGATTCATTTCCATTTACTCTTCTCAATAACTTACTTACTGAAACCATTAAATGATCACAACATCAAAATTCCTTTGGCTCATATAGTGTTGACCCCACTATAATACTTTCTTCTTAAATCTCCAGCATATAACTTAAATACTCTTTCTAATTGCAAATCCATTTATCTTACTTCCCAATTAGTTTTCATCTTTACACCAAAAAAACTAAAATTAATATCTTTATGTACTCCAAGAATCTTTCATCAATACCATAGATTTACATTTAAAATATTACAGGAAAATATATTATATATATATATATATATATATATATTATATATAATATATATATATATATAATATATCTATATATATATATTAAAGGGAAAAAAAAAAATCTTATTTCAGTTTTTAAAAAGTAGGATAAGTTTCCAATATTAAATAAATCATATAAAATTCCAATTACTTAATAATATGGTAATATTTATATTACTTGAAATGCATGAAAAAGAAGGTGATGTCATTGAATCTCAAGCTTAGTAAAATAAATCTAAATTATTATTTGAATAACATCCATATCCCTATCAGGGAAGGATACCAAAGTATGGTGCCCAGAAGTATAAAACATTTAGTAGTATAAAATATTACAAAGCTTATCTTCTTTAAAAAATTATCGCACTCAAATATTTTGAAAAAAATAAAAACTTTAAACTACATAATGAAAATGGATAAATCATAGAGACTCATTTTCCAATAATGCATATAAATATTACCAAGGTTATAAAAGATTACCAACATTATAAAATATTACCAAGGTTAACTTCTTTCAAAGACCAATACTCTTGGCAATAATAAAAACTTCAATCTATATAATCCAAAGGGAGGAATCATAAACTTTTTATAGTAAAAGTTACAGATGATTACCACACTAATTTATCTTGTAAAGTTTTGTAGTAAAAGTTACAAAGATTACCGCACTATTTTACGTTTTCCAGTAAACATTACAAATTTTATTGCACTAATTTATCTCACAAACTAGTAAGTACATCACAAAGTAACCAAGGTAAATGTGGCACACCAATATATGCTATTGGTGGAAAAAGAAGTAATTAAGAAGAGATATGTGTTTTTCTTTGTTGCAAAATCAATAAGCATTAAGAGTAATTTATTTTCTTCAAAAAGAATAAGTGTTATATTCAAAAAAACAAGCAGAAACAATATCCATGGTGCCTTCAAAACAATGACTTGTAAACTATGGAATAAGGCTTGTGTAGAACACTGTTATTAGTATAAAGATAAACATATAACCTTTAAGGAAACCAACTAACAAAAGGATGATCTCAAAGAATAAAAATATGAAAATCATCTCTTCCAACTATAGTTTACATGACATGGTTTATTTTTTTCTTCTACCATTTTTTTTACTCGGAGAGGTAAACTACAAGCTCAAATTGTAATCCTTCTTCTTTTTTTTCTCAATAAAAATGACCAAAATAATAACTCGTCTTCAATATATTATTTCATAAGAAAAAATGTGCAATAAAATAGAGAGTTGCAAGCTAAGAATAAGAACACTACAATTGTAATGGATTGAAGATGTAAGGACTACAATTAACACCAATTAACACTACAATGTTGTCACTTCGCGACCCATTTAAATGAAAGAATTACTAATTGGAGCGATTATTCACCTAGTAGTTAAAACAAAATTAATGTGCAGATCTTTTAGAATGACAAGAACTATTTAAAAGGTAAATTAGTTACATCTTCATCCAAGAAAGGTTAATTAAAGAAAAATATAACAAACTAAAAAATTTACCTGATACTCAATTTAATGATAATCGGTCATCTTTATTCACCAGTTTTGCTTCCTAGCTTCAACATTGGTGAAAATAAATCATCTTTATTCAATAGTTTCTCTTGCCGGCTTCAATAGACCAGTCATTTTTACCACCCAAGCATATCCATGGGAAACATTTTTCTTTGGAACCCTTGAGCCTTATTATCTCACAAATACTAACAAATTTAGCAATATTGAGAATCATTGGGTAAACTAAGGATACTATGTTATCTTCCTCTAACACCACTTAGTTTCCATAAACCAGGCAAATTTATTGGGATTTTAAATTTAGGAATTTAATAGTCATTTCAAAAGAATCTCACTACTCTTCTTGGTATCCCCCTGTTTTGGGAAGTTTTAATGTCTACGGATAAACGCTTAAACCCGTAGACTAGTAGCTAAGTCTAGAACAATAGTGCAAAGAATTCTCTACTTTTTCTATGACCAACAGATTAAATAAGAGGTAAAGAAGCCTACCTATAGCTTTCACTTACTCCTTATCCCCCTTGACCAATTTTGTCGCTCCTTTCCGTACTTAATCCGATTGAAAAGTACTTGCACACAAACAGAAGACAAAAACCGACGAAAACATATGATAATGATCTATTGATTAAACATTGCATGGAATCAAGTACATGATACATATATGAAAGCATCAATGAATAAGAAAAGCATGTGGACAAAGCTTTGAACACTTTATTAGTAAAAGGAAGAGTTACAACCCAATTTGCTTGATTCAACATCACTCCTCCAGTTCAATCCCATCCTCTCCTCATAACAAGCAAGACATTTTGACATCATTGCAATACTTGAAATCAACTCAAGTCTCATACTAATAGCATCTCCCTATAATTAAATGATTTCTAGCCCAACCCCTGATCACTTAGATGAGTGGTATTTTTATAGGTGAAGGAAGGAAGTTATGCCATAAATGGTGATAATGAATGCCCTCCCAAACTTAGGATTTAGTTCCATGGAGGAAGGGATAAAGGATTGATGTTCCTTAACTCCCTATATCATCCAAATTCGTGTTCAAAGGAGTATCTAAACTTGTGCAACTTCTAGATGCATCCAATGGATAAGAATATTTCCAAGCACCAATGCAATTTCGCTCAAATTCGGCCAGCGCAGGCCAAAGGGGGCTCAAGTGCACTACATAGCACCCTATTACTGTATAGACGACACTGCAGCACACCCTAATGAAGGCCTGCATGCATTAATCTTGTTAGAGACAGGTTTTGGATGATCTCAGTTATGGAACTTCTTGGGAAGTTAGGCATTCTAATGGTTGACTTCTTTAGGGCATGTAACAATTGAATTAGGGTTTGATGGGCCCTAATAGTATTGATCTATAGGTTGGGGTTGATGTGCCCAAATGGATATGTAATAGTTGCCCCCTAAAGCATGAGATCGTAAATATGTATGTCAAGTGAAATGCTTTATCATGTGGAGATGAGGTTTCGAAGTGGAAGGTGGCCTGCATCAATTACAATGCATATATCATGATAATTTGATTTTTTCTCATGAACTTGTTGAGGGAAGGCATACCCATGCTCAGCTTCTAAACTTTCATTACATTTGCATATATAGTCGTCTAAAGATATAGACCCATGAATGGATGACCGTGAATGTAAAGCCATTGTATATTTGATTTAGTACTCCTAAAAATATTGTAGCCCAGATGGATGAAACTAGATCTGGGGTCTTCAATCTTGTTCAATCTTTCGCTCAAGTACAAGTCTAACCATGTGAATAGATGATTTGAAGTCAAACATGGGAAGACATCGTTTGATTACAAGCCAATGATGTAAGCCGTTAACATATGCAAGAGTAAACACCAATAATGATGATGACCCTCAAGGTACTACAGTACATTTCAGGTGGTGTGAATAAATGATTTGATGTCAAACACCATACAAAGTCTTTTGGTAGAACACCAGTGATGTAAACCTATCGCCAGAAGCGAGAAACCTGCCATTGATGTATGCAAACCTCAAGGTATTGAAGGGGTGTTTCTAAGTCAAATTCCTGGATAATGTGTTGATGTCGAAAATAAGTGACTCGTCCCAGGAGGACCTTGATGTATCCCACATCAACGACACGAAACTAGGTAAATAATTTTAGAGATGAAAAATCGATTGATGATAGAAGGTTCAGGAATGGCGGTCATGAAAATGAAGGTTTACGGTATTGCAAAGGAGAAGTTTGAACTGAATGACTTCTCTTGAACATATAGGTGACACTAAGATGAATTAGTAGCATTGACCCAAAATAAAGTAATGGATGGTATGATAGACCAACGGTGTGATAACCATCATGCTGAATGACCCATCCTACATAGTCATAGTGATGAGGTGAAAGTGTCATGTTCAAGAGTGACTTGCTACCATAAAGTGTTTTCCCCTTTTTCTAATTTTCTGTAGTCATTGCTGACCAGTACCTCTTTATTTTTAATCAAGCTTGAGGAGGATAACATATGCTTGTTGTATAATTTCACCCTTCGGGTGAATCCATCGGTATTTGATGTTTTAACGAGTCTAGCGAAGGTGAAACTTGGTCTTGTCTAGATGGACAATTTTGTTGCTATTTGAATTTTTTAGTGAGTTTAATGACAAAGATAACTCGGTCCTTTTCATGTTTAGAGATTTTGAAAAGTTGAAAAAGGAAAACTCCACAAATTGTTTTTCTTAAGTTAATCTTTCAAGTCCGAAAAAGCGTAAAATAATACAAGAAAGAGATCATCTACAATCCGTTAATGATCTAGAAAGGACAGGTGCTTGACAATCTTTTCATATTTAGGGAGTCTGGAAAGAGCTTAAAGAGGAATCCATTTTGAGGAACGAGTGGTGTCTAGGGTAGCAACTTGTTCCGGTGATGTTGGAACTTCTCAAAACATGTTGATTTATGTGAAGAGTCTGGCTAACAAGACCACTCATTGCAACTGTTCCTCAAAAAAGGTAAAACAACCAAGTGAAATAGTATGATCAACCAAAGAGATGGTGGTGATGGAATGAAACAACCAAGGCTCTTCTGATAGAAAAGGTTGATAAAATGGCAATCACAAGGGTCAAAATGGAAATGGGTTCATTTTTACACAAGCTTGAACCATAGGGAACTATGCTTGGATTTAGTTTCATGTTTACACAAGCTTGAAACGAAAAACTATGCTTGGATTTAGTTTAATTTTTACACAAGCTTAAAAAAAAAACTATGCTTGAGATTGTTTTACATGCCCCTGGCATGATGAAAGGGAAAGTCTCCTGTAACCAGATGGAAGTTGCTGCAGTGAAGCAAGACAGTTATCCAACACCTTTTTGGCTTCGTCAAGATAGGGAAAAAGGTGAATGGGGTGATTCCCTTCACATAACCTACAAGGAAACTTATCTTTACCATTAGGTACATGTCCCCTAAGCTTGATTTAGTACTCCTAAAAATATCGCAGCCAGAATGGATGAAACTAGATCCAGGGTCTTAAATCTCGTTCAATCTTTCGCTCAAGTACAAGTCTAACCATGTGAATAGATGATCTAAAGTTGAACATGGGAAGACATCATCTGATTACTAGCCAATGATGTAAGTCATTAATAGATGCAAGAGAAATCATCGATAATGATGATGACCCTCAAGGTACTACAGTACATTTCGCATGGTGTGAATAAATGACTTGATGTCGAACACCATACAAAGTCTTTCATGGGATTTGTTTCATTTTTTAATGAGGTTGACATAGTAAAATAACTATCCTCATATCCTTGGTTTCATTTTTTAACAATGTTTACACAAGACCAGGAACTATCCTCATAGACCCTTGTTTCATTTTTTAACGAGGTTGACACAAGACCAGGAACTATCCTCATACTCCTTGTTTCATTTTTTAATGAGGTTGACACAAGACCAGGAACTATGCTCATTGACTTGTTTCATTTTTTAGTGAGGTTGACATAGTAAAAGAACTATTCTCATGGACCTGCTTCATTTTTCTAACGAGGTTGACACAGTAAAAGAACTATCCTCATATCCTTGGTTTCATTTCTTAATGAGGTTGACACAAGACAAGGAATTATCCTCATAGGAATTGTTTCATTTTTTTAATCAGGTTGACACAGTAAAAGAACTATCCTCAAGGTTTGATCACAACCCATAAGAGGTCATGAAGGAGAGATTTGGTTCCAATGCCCCCAGTACATGATGTACAACATCACTGAAATGATCGTCAGTTGATTTAGATATAAATCGTGTTGCCACATAATTAACCCATGGCGGGGATGATACCATTTGTAAAAAAGGACCATTCAGGGAAGATGGTTGACTAGGAACCATATTTGGACTGGGAAATAAAAGTTGGTCAACAGTGACAATTATGCCTTCATGCGAGAAACAAATCACTCGAAAGAGTGTTTAAACAATAGCTCCCATGTCATAAACATAATCGCGTGTAAGAAGTAAATTGTAATCTAAAGGGCCTGGGACTACCATCAAATTTAGATAAATGATTTTTCCTCCCAAAGTAATAGGTAACCAAGGGAGGATCCCTAATGGTTGACTGGTTCCTCTGTTAAAACCCAACAGAATTTGGGGAACTGGCACAAGTGGCGGCGAACCGAGCGCTTGCCAAGTAGTTGAGGAAAGGATACTCACTCATGCACCCTCATCTATAATAGTGCCCAATACAATCATATTACAAACTTATACTATGATCTCGAAAGGCACATAAGAAGGAAGATGGAATCCTATCAGTCGGTTCCAATCAAAGGAAGTGATTAGACTACTTGGAGGGGGTGTCGTAGAAGCTGTAGAATTAACCCCGTGAGTTACAAGAGTGGGAGGATTGCCCTCCTATCTTGATGGAATAGCAGGACTACCCCCAAGCTCATTAGAATCTGAAGAAACAAAAATAACTTGAGTGGTATCATATTCACTCTCTTTGGGAAAGGTATGATTTGCTGAAAGTGAATTTCGGTCAATTGTTCCCTCAACCTGTTGATTTGGGTCAGGTACAGACTCATAGGATTCACTTTCAGAGAGAGTGGGTTTGACCGACGGTTGATTTTTGTCTGTCAATTCATCAACTAGTGAAGGATTTAGCGATATTTTCTTGTAACCAGATGGAAGTCATTGCAGTGAAGCAAGACAGTTATCCAACACTTTTTTGGCTTCATCCAAATAGGGACAAAGGTGAATGGGGTAATTCCCTTCACATAACCTACAGGGAAACTTAACTTTACCCTTTCTTCCATGAACTTTACTACAACTAGTTGATGGTGTGTCACCAAAATGATCTCGAGAAGTTGATGACACAGGATGATGTGAATGGGAAGACCATTCTTCTAAGATCTGAGGAATATCAAGACAATTTCGAAGAAGATGGTCTCACACACAAATTTTTCATGGATATCGAACTTTGTGAGGCTTGATGGATGGTTTCTTATTAGATGTTGCATTCAAAGCGATGGTTTCTTGGTTGCCCCTCTGTTGAATTTACTTCTTATTCTTCTTCTTCCCTTTCTTCTTCTTCTTAACCACCTGGTTACTAATACCAATACTTTCGCAAGGCGAAGAGGAAGAAGGGGAGGAAGAAACAACTGAGAAAGAAGGCAAAGGGTCAACTTTAGGATCAATTGGATATTGATTTTGTCCAGTTGGAGGTGTACTTGATTGTGGAGAAATCACAACATTTTGAACCAAGGAAGTTGAAAACAACCATACTGGCAAGCCAATGGTAAATCTCGGAAGGGACAATGTAGCCATATAAGGAGCACCAACATTTCCGAAAGAAGGAAAAGGACTAGGATTCCCATCAAAACGAATATCTTGATCAGTGGACTAACGATTTGTCGCCATATGTCTCAACCTAAGATCAGCCAAGGACCGAGCATGGAGGATGTTATCCGTGATCAATTAATTTAATTTTAATCAAAGTAACAAAACAAAACAAAAGAGGGATGTTCTAGGAAAAAGGATTATCAAGTAACTATGAAATGTAGAATACCTCCTGGCGAACCAAGAAGCACAAGCAAGAGATCTCCCCAATGTTGTGTTCGGTGTATCACAGTGTACAAGGTGGTTGACTTGGTTACTTAAGGATGGATAGCAACCTAGAGGTTTCCTCCCATATATACCCGAAAGTATGTGGAGGCACAATCTGTATAAGCATTGTCTAATGCAAAACCACATAGTGAGAACATTCCCATATACTTTACGTATTGTAACACTACCCTATATACCCAAAGGTACGTGGACGAGCTACGATATACTCATGCGATTTGTTTTACGATGTCAAAACACGTCTCTAGCCTAGACCTCTAAATGTTTTTCGTTAGGTGACAATGTTCCATTAGGTAAATTCAGATAAATTTTAAGTTGATCTTCTTTAGAATTTTCCTTTCAAGGTTCAACACGTGATGTATATTTGCAATTCCTAAAATTCAACTAATATGATAAGCATTCTTTCCATTCAATATATCAATGGAAATGCTTAGCTAGTAGGGATAGAGCAATCAGATTTTTGACAAAGAGCGAAGAGCACATCTAATGTAATTTCCCTAGCTATTCCTTTCAATCATTCACAAACTACAATATCTATAATGCAAAATTCATGTATTTCTTTTCAATTTCCCTTAATTTGAATGGACAAAAAGGAAAAATAATGCGCAATCGATCAATAAACTCTTTTCATAAAAATGACGATTTTGCAACAATTTCTTTCGAAGGAAAGGAAGACTTTACGACACTTTTGTTTTCAAAGAAATGATGAATTACGACACTTTCAATGAAAATACTAATCATATGCATACATCAACCAATCGATCTCTCATGAATGAATATTTTATGACAATTCAATTTTCGAAGGAAAAGTCGATTTTACGACACTTTCTTTCGACAAAGATCAATCAACCAAAACACTAACTTTTAACTATAGATTGAAAATGACAAAGCAAATACATAAGAAACATTTATCAATCCTATTCTAAGTAGGGCCAGCTAAGGATATGAAAACCTATTTTCATAGACATGACATCCATTTAAAATCAGCAAGCAAGCAATCAGAAGAATTTTGGCAAAACATTTAATTCCAAGGGTGGGAATCTGACCCTAGGAAGATCAACATAGGCCAAAGAGGGAGTAACTATGCTACAGTTCACTGTCTCTAAGTGGAGGGTGCATTGTAGCACACTGTCTCTAAGGCTAGCCTATGCTGAGTCCTGGGAGGTCGCTCAAGACTCATCTAACCTCAAATTTTGACCAAAATTCAATGTAAAAGGTTGAATTACAACAAGTAAAGTATGTCAAGGTGTCTAAAGAGGTGGATTAGCTACTAAGAGAGATTATTCACACCCCAGTGGAGTTGCTAGTTTGTTTTGGGAAGTTTTAGTGTCTACGGATAAATGCTTAAACCCCTAGACTAGTAGCTAAGTCTAGAACAATAGTGGAAAGCATTCTCTACTTTTTCTATGACCAATAGACTAAATAAGAGGTAAAGAAGCCTACCTGTAGTTTTCGCTTACTCCTTATCTTTCTTGACCAATTCTATCACTCCTTTCCATACTTAATTCGCTTGAAAAGTACCTACACACAGACAGAAGACAAAAACAAATCAAAGCATATGATAATGATCTATTGATTAAACATAGCATGGAATCAAGTACATGATACACATATGAAAGCATCAATGAATAACACAAGCATATGGAAAAATCTTTGAACACTTTATTAGTAAAAGGAAGAGTTACAACCCAATTTGCTTGATTCAACATCACTCCTCCAGTTCAATCCCATCCTCTCCTCATAACAAGCAAGACATTTTGACATCATTACAGTACTTGAAATTAGCTCAAGTCTCATACTAATAACATCTCCCTATAATTCAATGATTTCTAGTCCATCCCCTGATCACTTAGATGAGTGGTATTTTTATAGGTAAATGAAGGAAGTCATGCCATAAATGGTGATGATGACTGCCCTCCCAAACTTAGGATTTAGTTCCATGGAGGAAGGGATAAAGGGATTGATGTTCCTTAACTCCATACCTCATCCAAATTCGAGCTCAAAGGAGTAGATAAACTTGGGAAACTTCTAGATGCATCCAATGGATAATAATATTCCCAAACCCCAATGCAATTTCACTCAAATTTTCCCAACGCATGCCAAAGAGGGCTCAAGTGCACTGCATAGCACCCTATCAATGCATGGACTGCACTGCAGCACACCCTAATGAAGGCCTGCCTGCTCTGATATTCTTAGATGTAGTTTTTGGATGATTTCAGTCATGGAACTTCTTGGGAAGCTAGGCATTCTAATGGCTGACTTCTTTAGGGCATGTAACAACTGAATTAGGGTTTGATGGGCCCTAATAGTACTATCTGTAGGTTGGGGTTGATGTGCCCAAATGGATCTGTAACACCCCCCCATGAGGAAAATGATTTCAATATTCATGAGCATTGATTGGAGTGGCACCTCACCACCTTCATGCAAAAATTAACTTATTCTTAATTTATTATAATTCATATTATTCACCACCCTCCGTGAGGTGGAAAACTCTCCTTTTTTTCTTAATTATTTAATTATCTAATATTCACCCCACATGTGTCCTTTGTAGAAAACTTTACATTATTGATTTTTCAAATATAGATAATTAATATTTTAAAACAATTTTTATTCAAATCAACATCTAAAGTGGGTAAATTGGAATTAATTCAAGTGAAATTTTAACTGAGATTAATTCACCTACTTGACGTAATTTCTTAAGTGGTGTTTATTTTTAGTCAGAGAATAGGGATTCCACACCTAAATTTTGCACCTCTCTTGACTTCTTAGGACTCCACGGCCTTCTCCTATACATAGGACTTTGCATCCTAGTAGAATCAAGACTCCAGATGTTGATCATTTGCAAAGATCTAAGACTCCACACCTTGATATTTCAGAAAGTTAGGACTCCACACCATCCTTTCCATAGATTCTAATCTATGCTTCTTTCCTTGAGGTACTTATTTTGAGCTCATATGCATATAATGATCTGTTGGTAAGCTCTTCTTTCCCCACACTTGCATGCATCTTAACCTTGTTTATTAAACACACAAACTAAAATTCACAATGAATTAATTCAATCACATTTTAACCAATTGTATACATGACCTCCACGACCATTTATTATCTATTCATAACTGTATACATGACATCCATGGTCATTTATTATTTGAGCATCCTTCTTGACAAGTAAATAAGTTCCCTGCCAATTCTTGCTCAATAAATGGTTAAGCATACATAATCATGTAATTCATATATCATCAACAAGATTAGGGTCAGTTAACTACTCCACATCGTAGCTTTTCTTCATGTGTCGTAATCATAGACCATCATTCATGTTATGCACCCAAGTCCAAATAGGATGTGAAAAGAGAAACATCGATAATATGCACTTAAACAAAATACACAACCATAAATATTATCATAAGAATGCAAAATCCATGTGACACAAACTAGGTCTAGTGTGCACAAGCACATACATAAGTTTGTCATATATAATCTTTATAGACTCCATCAAAATCACCTTCGAGGTGTCACCAAAATTAACTAACCAAGAAGGGACACTACATACTCCCCCTCTTAGGCTAAACTTGGCCCTAAGTATTCCTACAGTTATAAGATACTTGGTTCTTTTTAATTCTCCTTTCATAAGGATTTTAACCTTATTATGAGTATTTGATATTTTTTTATTCATGCCAATTCATAACTCAATGCTTTTCTAAAGTGAAATCATCTCCATGAAAACCAAAACATACCATTCTTAATCTAGTAGGAAATATATCCATACTATATTAGATGTGCTTCAATATATAAAATGCCAAATATTTCTATATCAAAACCAATCGTAAAATTTATAATACCATAACAAGATAAGATTTTATGTAATTGATATGACATCTACTTAAGTTATCTATAATATATTGACATTCCACATGTTTTTCTTCTCATAGTTCTCATTAATCCTTCATGTGTCATCTTTTGGGTTCTATAGTATATTGAGCTTTCCAAGCTATAAATAGATCCCACATTATTTGTATAACAACATAGATGGTCCATCCTATCATATAATCGAACTTACATGGCAAGAGGTAGAAAATCATATAGATACAAATGCATCGTAGTTTAGTTACCAAACATGATATAAATAAGGACATATGTTTTTTCACTCTAAATTTACCCTTTTCATTTCACAAGATATAAATGCAATCACAAATATTACGAACCAATTAATATTTTTACCAAAATTTTAATCCTAAGAATAAAAACAATTTGAAGCTCAAAGCACAATTATTTTAACTTCTCATGGTAAAGTGGAAACACCTACTGATATAGATGCAATCACAAATCTTGTGAACCAATTACTATTTCTACCAAAATTTTAATCCTAAGAATAAAAACAATTTGAAGCTCAAAGCACAATTATTTTAACTTCTCATGTTAAAGTGGCAACACCTACTTTGTACCACTGACTTTTCTTTGAATTCCACAACCATTGATGTTATTCACATTCATTACTTGAGAACCAATTCAATCTTGGTTTAGAATAATTTCATTTCAAGATATCAATTTTGAGAACCAATTCAATCTTGGTTTAGATGAATTTCAATCCAAAATTTCAATTTGCAATCTTTCAATTGAAGACAACTCATAAAGTAGGTTACCTATAACATTATATCAACACCCATTTCTCAATCACTCATTATTTCTATTCAATAGCTAGGTAATTCATTTGGTTTTAGACCTTATTTGTTAAAATTAATATATATAAAAAAGAACCTTAAACAAAGCTATGAAAACCATACATTTCTCAAACTATGAATAATCATGTTGATCTTACGTAAGATTTACACAATCACAATGGCATTTATAGCACAAACCTAAGCTTCATTTTTTTTTTAATTCTCTATGTTTTTTTATAAATAAGAATTAGTATTCTATCAAAATATTACAACCTTTTGCAGGGCTACTCGCTACTGATACAACTATACATTCGATCGCAAATTCCTAAATCCAATAATTTCTTCCATTCCATATACACTATAATCATATTAGGTTTCTAAATCATACAACAATTCCAATTCATAAAAGAATGTGATCTCACTCTTTGTCAAAGTTTCCCTCAAAAATATAACTAGCACATATTCTTGTAAAATAAGGACTCAAATCAACTTTTCATTAACATCATACCTCATGCTTTAACCTAAAAAAACAAACCCAATCATAGAAAAGGTTTATCTCTAAACATTTTATTCTCTTAACATTACATGCCAATCAAATTTCAAGAAAGTAATTCATCATGTTCATAAACAACATGAATTTTAAATTTATAAACTAATTGAAAATAGGTTTGAGAAGTTCATGATTTCAATCCTCATAATTTCTCTAATTATTTAGTTAAATACAATTCAATCAATATGCAATCCTTAAATTCATTAAGGAGACTATTAAAAAATTCCTAGGCACAATAATATGAAACCATATTTAAATATGATACACTTCATTTTTCTTAATAAAACAAAAAATATATTTCATCAAATTATTACAATAAACTCTTTCTACATTTTCAAGGATTTAAAAATAAATTTAACCCTACGTCAATAAAGCACATACAAAAAGAATTACAATAATGGAGTATAAATACCTAGTCCACATTCGACAACATATATCAAAATAAGCTCTTACAAACATTCTAAACCACCTAATGGTGTACACTATACCAATATTATTTTCTTGATTTGTAATCTAAGGACAATAATTCATTTAAATATAAAAGAAACCTTGTTAGGAACATTCATTCCACTAAATTTAAAGCATGCATAATAAAACATTCTTAATCATGTCCATGAGATTTCATCAAAATCAGTTCTTCGTTATATACAAAAATAATTACTTACCTTACAAAAATAAGTTAGTATGCATTCTACCCTCATACATAACAAGCAAGTAAATCCTTCAAGTTTTCCTAAAATGTTTTCCATAACCATTCACACCTACAAGTCTTTTGAACCCCTTCTTTATTAGGCATGGAATATCTCAACGTAGTCCTAAAATAATTTCAAGTTATCTAATGAAGAAAACCAACCCATAAGATCACAAACCACAAACATTTCATTCTTAACCATTAAGAAGGTCTTCATAAAACATATTTATAATTCTTTAATTTTTGTGCATTAGTTATGCTCCTACATTCATAGTTAAAAATGACTTGTTGGGGCTAACTTACATTTAGTTCTAATTAGCGTGGATAATTTCATAATCAAGATTAGTTTTATGAACTCAATGATTACATTAATGAAATTTCAACCTTATACTTTTTACACAATACCAATCCATACACACTAAGTATTCATTCCATACTAATCCATGGTTTTTCTTGGCATGTGTGATTTCATCGGGAAAATGTGGTTTATTATTATTATTTTTAAATGGAGACTACACATAGATGGGTCTAAGATAGAATAGTATTTCAATTCTTTTATAGTTGATCACTTTACAATTTCTTATAGACTAGTATGAAAATTAGGATGTGACTTTTATGGTTTTGATTTTTTTCTTTTAAACTAGCTAGAGCATATTAAGAGCAATTGGCCATAAGTAGCCCAAATTTAACTTCGAGGTTATTAGTATGAAGATTCCAAGATTAAACTCAAGTGTTAATTTGTGGAAATTATTCTAAAAATTTAATGATTATCTAGATTAATTCTATGTAGTAATTTCAATATTATGACTTTGATATAAAAACTATGTGAAAAAAATACCATGCATATTTTCCATAATTTTGTTTTAGCGATAAACCTAAAGATAAAGGACAATAAATTTATTTTTCACTAATAATATTAAAATCATAGCATTTCACCTTAGAAAAAAATATATGAAGTTTAAATCCAAGCTAAGCTTCAGCTAGAATGTTTCATAATAATCTCAAAATTATAACTTGTAAAAGGAATAATAAGAAATGGAAAGAAATTCCAAATTTAGTCTCCCTAATTTTACAAATTATTTCAAAAGTATATCCTGAAACCATAAAACATGAAGATGAATTCCAAGCTAAATCTCCATGAAAATTTAAACTTAAACTATGAAAAGTACAACAATATGAGGTACCAGATCAATGCTAAAGTACAACAAGATGAAGTACAAGCTTTGTGCTAAAGTGTTGTAATATTTTAAAAATTATAGCTTTTAAGCAAGATAAACTATGTACTAGAGTGTCCTAACATGCTTTATGCTAAAGTGTTGTAATTCTTTTTAAAGTACAACTTTTAAGCAGGATAAACTACGTGCTAGAGCGCCCTAGAATTTTTTTATTATTTAATTGGTGGGGATTATTAGTTTAGAAATTACCTATATATTTCCAAAATATTAACAAAAAGTAAACAAAAAAATTATTTCGGAGGTCGGTGTCAAATGTTTGTCTTTTTTCTCAAAATTTAGCCTCAAACTAGAAAGACTCTAGAAACCAAAAATTAAAAAAGTTAAAAAAAATCAAAACTAAACAACAACATGAAATTTCAGCCTTAAGCCTTAAAAAATAAAATAAAATAAAAATAGTAATCCAAATTACAATTATTCTAACAAATAATCAAACACAGACATAACAATTCAACATGGATCCAAAATCATCATTCATATATTAATACACTAGCAAGCAGGGATGCCCACTAGGCCCTAGTGTTGTAGCTCGCTTTGATACCATATGCAAGATCCCTCGACTGCCAACTAGGTTTATAACTTAAGTTACCCAAAATAGGTTATTTTTTTCTTTTACGATTAATTTTTATATATATTCATAAGTACGCCATATATATATATATATATATATAAAGTTTTCAATTAAATCATATAAATTCCTAAGAAATGTTTGAAGATATAATTAAATTGTCTCAAATCCATCTATAATATTAAATGTTAATTTTAAATCATAAAATATGACTTCACACGTAAAACTCATCCATGTGTCATACAAACATTGAAAACATATCCATAGTATTGTTATATGTTAGCAATACTCTATATAGACTTTGTATCATGCTTTTGGCCTTTCATAAAACATGAAAACTAAAAACATTAATCCTCGCATAAATTATATTTCTTCCAAAAATGAACAAGAACTCATCATATCCAAAAGCATTCATTCCATGTAATGTAAAGTTTAGATATTAAGATTTTATCCATTCAATATAAAATTCTGTAATTTTAGAAATATTTGATACCATTATGAAACCATTAAATGATCACAGCACAGGGATTCATTTCCATTTCCTCTTCCCAATAAATTACTTACTGAAACCATTAAATGATCAAAACATGGAAATTCCTTTGGCTCATATATTGTTGACCCCACTATAATACTTTCTTCTTAGATCTCCATTATTATAACTTGAATACTATTTCTAATTTCAAATCCATTTATCCTACTTCCCAATTAGTTTCCATATTTAGCCCAAACAACTAAAATTAATCTCTTTATGTACTTTCAAAATCTTTCATCAATACCATAATTTTACATTAAAATATATTACAAAGGAATATATATATTATATATTATCATATATATATATATATATATATACTATTATATATATATATTATATATATATATATATATATATATATATATATATATATGCTAAAAGGAAGAATCCAAAATAATTCTTATTTCGTTTTTTAAAAAGTAAGATAAATTTCCAATACTTAATAAATCATATAAAATTCCAATTACTTAATAATGTGGTAATATTTATATTACTTTAAAAGCATGAAAAAGAATACGATGTCATTTAATCTCAAGCTTAGTAAAATAAACGCAATTTAATATTTGAATAATATCCACATCCCTGTCAGCGAATGATACGAGAGTATGGTGTCCACACCTGATTGTTCAAAATTCCCAAAATATATACTATTTGAACTAAATATTCTTATTATTACAATTGCATGAAACAAAATCAAAGTATATCTTGCCAACGTACAGAAAGACTCATAGGTATTCTTTTCAAAGAAAGTCCAAGCAAACAAAACAAAGTTTTCTTTCACATTGTCAAAAAAAAATTACTCTCTGTGGAACCTCACATACTAAGATTTGGTGTCATGTAGAGTACAACACTAAAATAATAATAAATGATTTAAAACCCATCCCAAAATAAACTATTGGTAAAATAACTGAAGATTCTAGTGTATAAAATGTTTAATAGTATAAAATATTACAAATCTTATCTTCTTTCAAAAATGATCACACTCTAATATTTTTGACAAAAATAAAAACTTTAAACTAGATAATGCAAATGGATAAATCATAAAGTCTCATTTTCGAATAATGCATATAAAGATTACCAAGGTTATAAAAGATTTTCAACATTATAAAATATTACCAAGGTTAACTTCTTTCATAAACCAATACTCTTGGAAATAATAAAACTTCAATCTATATATTGCAAAGTGAGGAATCATAAACTTTTTATAGTAGAATTTACAGATGAATAGCACACTAACTTATCTCATAACATTTTCCAATAAAAGTTACAAATATTACCACACTAATTTTAGTTTTCTAGTAAAGATTACCAAGTTTACCACGCTAATTTATCTTAGAAACTAGTAATTATATCATAGATTAACCATGGTAAATGTAACACACCAATATATACACCCATCAAACTAAAAGAAGTCTCCACCATTGAATTTAATGATACAATGCTCTAAATTAGCACATTGACATTGGTAAAAAAAAGAAGTAATTAAGAAGAGATATATGTTTTTCTTTTCTGAAAAATGACTAAGGGTTAAGAATACTTCCTTTTCTGCAAAAACAATAAGTGTTATATTGCAAAAAAAATAGTAGAAATTATGTGCATGTTGCCTTCGAAACAATAACTTCTAAACTCTAAAACAAGACCTTTGTGGAACAATATCATTAGATAAAAGATAAACATATAACCTTTAAGGAAACCAACTAACCAAAGGAGGATTCCAGAGAATACGAATATGAACATCATCTCTTCCAATTATAATTTACATGACATGATTTTTTTTTCTTCTACCCTTTTTTTTACTCAGACAGGTAAACTACAAGCTTAAATTGTAATCCTTCTTCTTTCTTTCTCAACAAAAATTAACAGAATAATAACTCGTCTTGAAAATATGATTTCATAAGAAAAAATGTACAATAAAGCAGAGAGTTGCAAACTAAAAATAAGAACACTACGCTTGTAATAGATAGAAGATGAGGGGAATACAATTAACACTACTATATTGTCACCTCACAACCCATTTAAATGAAAGAATTTGTAATTGGAGTCGCTATTCACCCATTAGTTAAACAAAACAATCATAAGATATTTTTGAATGACAAGAATCATTTAGAAGGTAAAGTAGCTACATTTTCATCCAAGAAAGGTTAGTTAAGTGAAATATAACAAACTGGAAAGATTACATGATATTCAGTTGTCTTTGTTCAGCGATTCCTCTTGAGAATTACAATAGACCAATTAGTTTTACACCCAACCATATCCAAGGGAACATTTTTCCCTAGAACCCATGAGCCTTATGAGCTCACAAATAGTACCAAATTCAGTAATAATGAGAATCATTTGGAAAACGAAGGAAGCTATTTTATCTTCCTCTAACACCACTCAATTTCCACCAACCAGGAAAATTTATTGGGATTTTAAATTTAGGAATTTAGTAGTAATTTCAGCAACATCTCCCTACTATTCCTCGTATCCCTCCCATGGGGAAAATTCTTTCAATATTTATAAAAATTGAGTGGAGTTGCACCTCACCACCTTCATGCAAAAATTAACTTATTTTTAATTAATTATAATTCATATTATTCATAGACCTCCGTGAGGTGGCAACCTCTCATCTTTTTCTAGTTATTTGATCACTTTAATTATCTAAGATTCGTCCCCCCATGTGTCCTTTCTAGAAAAATATATACTATTGATTTTTCAAAAATAGGTAATTAATATTTTAAAATAATTTGTATTCAAGTGACCCTCTAAAGTGGGTAAATTGGAATTAATTCAAGTGAAATTTTAACTTAGATTAATTCACCTGGTTCATGTAATCCCTTAAGTGATGTTTATTTTTAGTGAAATAATAGGGATTCCACACCCCTATTGTTCACCTCCACTAACTTGTTAGGACTCTGCACCATTGCCTTGTACGTAGGACTCCGCATCCTTGTAGAATCAAGACTCCACACCTTGATCTATTGTAAAGTTACAAGACTCCAGGCCTTGATATTTCAGAATGTTAGGAATGCACGCCCTAATATTTTCCATACATTCTCATCTATGCTTCTTTGAAGCTCCGTTATTTTACTTAAGGTATTGTTTGTGAGTGCATATGCATATGATGATCTATTGGCAAGCTCTTATTTCCCCAGACCTGCATGCATCATAACCTTTTTTATTAAACACAACAACTAAAATTCCTAATGAATTAATTCAATCACATTTTAGCCAACTCTATACATGACCTCCACAACCATTTATTATTTGAGCATAATTGTATACATGACCTCCACAAACATTTATTATTTTAGCATCCTTCTTGACAAGTAACCAAGTTCACTTCCAATTCCTGCTAAAGACGTGGTTAAGCATACACAATCACGTAATTCATAGATCATCAACAATATTATGGTCAGTTTACTAATTCACATAGTAGCTTTCGTTTATGTGTTGTAATCATATACCATCATTCATGTCATGCACCCAAGTCAAAATAGGATGCCAAAAGAGAAACATCGATAATATGCACTTAACCAAAATACACAACCATAGATATTATCATAAGCATGAAAAAAACATGTGACCTAAACTAGGTCAATAGTGTACAAGCATATACATAAGTCTAACATATATAATCTTTATAGACTCCATCAAAATCACCCTCCAGGTGTCACCAAAACTAACTAAACAATAAGGGACACTACACTCCAATACGAAATGTGGTTTTAGCCTAGATAGTTTCCACAAGAAAGCTATTGTCCCTTGTGTTCATGGAATTACTAGTGGTATACAATAATAAATACCATTCCTAAAACAACATGAAACACTAAAATAACTCATGATAGTGACTAACACTACAAAATTGAAGACACAAGTAGTTGTTAATAATACAGAAATTTGTGTATCGAATGAAGAATATATAAAAAACTATAAAGAGTCATTTTGTGCAAAATGGAGTCTATAAACATGCCATGCAAATCTATAAACATGACATGCATAGTTATTAGGAAGAATAATAATAGGAGTAAGATGTTAACAAAGAAACACAATTTTTGGGCAACATTTTAAGTTGAATCCAACTATATTTTCAAATATGGTAAAAGATCCATCCTTATTCAAGTTCGATACTTGAAATGTTGATCTTGGTTAGAGTTATGGATTTTGATTGAATTAATTTATATTTGGTCCTTCATCTACTTGCATGATAATTTTTATTTCATACTAAAACTATTCAATTGCTTAATACATTTTTACTTTCATTTAATTTTCATTCTAGTTTATTTGAGATTTTAACCTTATAATTCATGATTTTTAAAGTTTTTATGTGTTTCAAATTTTTGTCGATTCTGAATTCTATTCTATTAATAATTCCAAGTTTAAATTCTTTAAGTTCTCACAATATTTCACTTTCCCAAAATTTTGTGGTGACATGACATTCCGTTGAGCATCCAAATATTGACTTTCTAGTTTTTCTGACAGTGTACAACATTATTAACTCTTTGTGATTTTTTGAACTCATTCTTGAAATATTTCTTATGAAAACTTTTACATCTTTATAATTCTGTAATGAGTTCTAAAATGGTACAAGTGGATGAAAGTTGAAACACTTGAATGATTGTGATGAGTTCTTCAAAGAAACAATTCACAAAAATAAAAAAGATCAAAAGTTAGTAGTTTGTGCGACATGTTTCCAGCTAGGCCAAACTCCAAAAAATTGAAAGGGTTGTCACAACAGACCTTGGTAGAGTATGTTTGAAGTGCAATACATCATAAGGATTCAAAAGATCATAAGTTGGTAACATCTTCATGATTAAAAAAAAAACCTCCAAGAATGTGATATGTTGTCAAGACTACGAAATAAACCAAAAATGAGACTGTGAAATGCCACATAGAGGTGTAAATTTGAATCATGTTCATTGTGCAATAACTTCAAAATAATGGTGAATGGATTTGTTATGTAGTTTTGGTTATGTGTGTATTTAGGAGTTAGATCCTATTTTTTGGGAATTTTTTTTATCTCCCTAGCTAAATGGACTCCTATAATATTTGTATATTTTTATTTTTTATTCAATTAATGTTTAGTAGTGCTTATTAGGTAGCCTCCAAGTGCAGCTCAACTCACCTGTGAGTTGTGTGGTTCATTCCTAAATTTCGTCTTCCATAATTTTGAGCTGGTATAAGAGTGTCAAGATTGAGTTGAGCCCTTGTAGCTGAGACTGACATGGTGAGCCTTTGTGGATGAGAGATACTTGTGAGAATAGAGCCTCCTCTGTTAGTGAGTGTAGGTGTGAATATCTGTTAGTAGAGTGAAGATTACCATATTCATGTGTCGAGCAACATGATCACATTCGAAGGTTGCATTGTCCATTTGAGGATTGAGTCAATGTCATGTTGTATGTGGAGCGTAGTGGATCTTGATGTGGAATAGTGGACACGAGATGGGTTGGGATTTTTCAGGCAAGGAAGGTCATATCCGAATTGTGCACCGTCAATTAATTGTATAGTGTGTAAATTGTCATATTGCGTAGTTTTTCTTAAGAAAAAGTGAGCATGTTTGTCCAGGTTTTATGAAAGAAAAGTGCAAAAATTACGTAATTTTTATGAATAAAAATTGAGCAAATATGTGTATCTTTTATTAAGGAAAAGCGTGTAGATAACCAAAAACTTGTAAAATTTTGTGCATATCTGTGCACTATGTCTATAGTAAGAGTGCACATATCCTTTTTTTGGTGGAATTTATAAATTGCTTGAGCTTGATTTTTTTTTGTTTGAAGTTGTTAATCTTGTCCATTGTGGTAGTTGTGGATCTTTCAATCAGGCATTTGTGGAGCTACTGGTGGTGCTCGTGAAGTCTGGAGAAAGAAGCTAGGAACTATAGGAAATTGGTACTTTTTTCAAGATGGTTAATCACCTTGCAGAGACATAGTTGAATGAGTCCAATAAATTAGATGAATCCAACTATATTAACTGGAAATTAAAGTTTCAAACACTACTGAAAGGCTATGGCGCTTGGACCGTCAAAAAGGGAGAAGAGGAAAAACTGGATGGAGGTTCGACAACTGCATCAATTTAGGACTAGGAGAAGTAGGAGAACAATGAAATGAAATTATTAAGAATTTTTGTGAAAGATAATATAGTTCCTTATATTCATGATTGTTAGACCTATAATGCGACTTGGAATACACTGAAGCATATGTATGAAACTAAAAATACAAATCAAATCCTCTTTCTGAACAAAAATATCCTATAAATTAAAATGAAGAGCATCAATTTGTTCATGGTTTATATCCAGAATTAAATATTTGAAAGATATGTTGGTACATATAGGAGAAGCAATACCTACTATAGATCTTGTGAAGACCACTTTAAATGGAATGTTAGAGGACTATCATATGTTTATTACAAGTCTTGTAGCGAGGGAGAAACCACCAAATTTTGAGGAATTGACAGTTATATTAATGAAGGAAGAAGAAAGGTGCAATAGCTTAAAACATTAGAATACAAATTTAGGACTGTTGGAAAAAAATAAGTTTTTCAAAGGGAAACAAGGAGGAGGAAGTAAAGGTGGAAGTATATCTTAGAAAAGGTCATTTCCAAAACCAAATCAAGTTATGTCATTTGTTAGAAATGATTCTAAAATAAAATGTTTCTATTTTGGTAGAAGTGGGCATCTTGGCACAGACTACTATAAGAAGAAAAGTGATGAAGCTAGGCATAAGAAGCATAAAAGACATTTGGGACAAATTGCAAGAGAAGCCCTGAATTCTGATCTCAAAAATATTAAGTTGTTTATATCTAATGCTACGTTCTCTACTGAAACTAATGATATTAATGCTTGGCTTGTGGCTTTAGCAGCTTCCATTCACATGACATGCAATAAGAATTGGTAAGAAAACTTTGAGAAAATAATAAATGGTGGAAACATCTAACTTGGAGATGATCATGCATATCCGATCATGAAACATGAAGATATTCCAGCGGCTTTACCAAATGGAAGTATTAGATGCATTCATAATGTTATGTATGTGCTCGAGATGAAGAAAAATATGATCTTTGTTTCCACAATCATAGATCATAATGTGAAGGTTGAATTCTTCAAAATACATTGCATAGTAAATGACTTGCTAGATCCCTACAAACAAGTTTCATTATGAGTCAGGGTTGGATGCATGTACAAACTTGATGTCACCAACAAAAGTCATCAAACACTAACTTCTAGAATAATATCGATTGAAATTATTTGGTAGCAGAGGTATATTCATGTAAATTATCATGATTTTTATTGTTGCATAAAAAAACAATGGTTGAAGGACACCCTATGTTAAAGAATGAGTATGCTTCTTGTGAAGGTTGCGCATTAGGAAAAACTCAAAGAGATGAATTCCCCTTTAATTGTGATAGAATAAGAATATATGTATTAGAACTTGTGCATTCTAATGTTTCTAGACCTATCCAAACTAGATCCTTTGGAGGTGCTTATTAGTTTATGTTTTTATTGATGATTGCATAAGGTACACTTGGGTGTACTTCCTTAGGAAACATAGTGATGTATTCGAGTATTTCAAAGAATCAAAATATATGGCAAAAAAAAAACACAAAAGTTCATAAAGTTCCCCCATTCAGATCAAGGGGGAGAATATATATTGGGGAACTTCATCAACTACTGCAAGGATCATGGAATAGTGCAACAATTTACAATACCCTACACTCCACAGTAGAATGATGTTCAAGAAAGGAAAAAGAGAACGTCAATGGAGTGTGCACAAAGTATAATCAAAGGTAAGAACCTCTAAAATGCTTTTTGGGGAGAGACCATTAGTATTGTTGTTTATTTAAAGAGCATAAGTCCAACAAGGTATCTTGATCTCAAGATCCCATCTTAATCCAATAGTTCATCATTTGAGGGTATTTAGGTGTGAGGCCTTTGCACATATTTTGAAGGAGAATATAAAGAACGCTGATTCTAAAGGTATCCAATGTATTTTTGTACGATACTATTTAGAATTTAAAGCATATATAATTTTTATCCATCTACTCACAAATGATTTGCGAGTAGAGATGTAATTTTCCATGAACAGGTAGATGAAGGAAACAAAGAAAACAACTATAAAAGGTGGCACATACTTCCTTAAATTCAATATAATAAAGTAGAAGTAGAAAATTGTGAGTAGAAAAAACTTGAGGAGGAATCCAGTGATATGGACATCACCAATAGTCAAAGCCAACCTAGAGGTGGAGAACTACCTTAAGAGAACATGGGCGAAGACAGTGAAGTATGAAGGAGGTCTACTTGACAGATTTTCCTACCCAAAATGTATAAGGACTATGCCCTGATTATTAATTTTTTGAATTTCATATAACACATGAGTTTTAATAAAGCTAATGAACATGAAGAGTGTAGAAAAGAAATGGAGGAAGAGTATGAACCTATTATTAAAAAGAAAACATGGGAATTTATGAAATTTTGAATAGATAATGAGCCCATAGGTTGTAAATCATAGTACAAACCCAAGTTTAAAGAATATGGGAGTAGAGATAAATATGAAACTAGATTGGTGGAAAAAGGGTACTCATAATAATAGGGTATTGATTATGGAGAAACATTTGCATGTGTAGCTAAACTAAATACTATTAGAATGTTAATTTCTTTAGCTATAAAGTACCATTGGAATTTTTACCAATTGAATGTAAAATCTACTTTTCTGAATGGTGATTTAAATGAGGGGGTTTATATGACACAACCTAAAGGGTTTGTGAAAAATGGGTCGGAACATTTTGTTTGTAGATTTAAGAAATATTTGTATGGGTTGAAGTAGGAACCTAGGTCATGGTATGAGAAGATAGATTCCTTCTTTCTTCAACATGGTTTTATGAGGAGTCAAAGTGATCCAAATATGTATACAAAGTTTTATGCAAAGGGACAAGAAGTATTGATGTCTTTGTATGTTTATGACCTAATTATTATAGGGAATTCATTCAAACAAATAGATGGAATTCAAGTGCATATTTCATAAGTATTTGAGATGAAACATCTTGGTAAGTTACAATATTGTTTAGTTCTTGAAGTGTGGAGAGATGTTGGTCATACTTTTGTCTCTCAGGGTAAGTATGTCAAATAATTTCTTAAGAATTTTAATATGGATCACTATAGAGAAGCTTTTGTTCTGAAGAAACATAATGTGAAACTTCATTTTGATGATGGCTCAAAGGAGGTAAATGGTACATTGTATAGACAACTGGTTGGAAGCTTGAATTATCTTACTACAACCAGACTTGATTTAGGATACTTTGTTGGTATGTTAAGTCAATTTATGGTGAGACCTATAGAAATCCATTAGAGAGAAATGACAGATGTACTCAAATATCTTAAAGGAATAGTTAGTTTTTGTCTTAAGTATCCTTATTCCTTTGATGTTGAGATCACAGGTTACTCAGATTCAGATTGAGATGGTGATCTGGATGATAAGACATCTACTATAGGTTATGCATTCATTATTGGATCCAATATTGTTTCATGCAGCATTAAGAAGCAACCTATTATATTTTTGTCATCCTCAAAGGTTGAGTATAAATCTGTGCGTGTAGAAAATTGTGAACTTGTTTGGTGGAGGTGATTTCTTCAAGATGTTGGAGAAGAAAAAAGGAATGATAGAGTGATCAAATGTGATAAATAGAGCTTCATAAATTTGGAAAATAATCCAATATTTCATGCAAGGAAAAAGCATGTTGATGCTCAATTTCATTTTATTATAGAGAAGATACAATCTTAAGAGTTTTTCTTGAATATTATAACACTTGTGAAAATACTACTAATATTTTCACAAAGCCCCTTGGGCAGATGAAATTTGAGTTATTTAGGGAGATCTTGGGTGTGAAAATAAATCCTTTCTCCATTAAGGGGGAAACTTGAAAATAAAGGAGAATGGTTTATTTAGGTAGTTTTGATTGTGTGTGTATTTAGGAGTTAGATACTATTTTTTGGGAATTCGTTTGATCTCCCTAACTAAGTCGACTCCTATAATATTTTGTATCATTTGATTTTTTATTCAATGAACATTTAGCAGTGCTGCTTAGGTAGCCCCTCGTTGCATCTCGACTCACCTGTGAGCTATGTGGTTCATACCTAAATTTCATAAAATCTGAAGGATTAAAGGATGAAACTCATAACATGTTGCATACATCGAAGCTCATTAAACTTGATGACATTTGACAAAGTGCTTATAAAATGAACTCTAAAGTTGTCATCTTCCCAACTCTAGCTTAAGCTCAGGATATCATCCAAGTATACCACTACAAATGAGTTGGTGAACGGTCATAAGATGTCATCCATGAGCCTCACGGAGGTCGTAGGAGCATTTGTCAACCAGAAAGGCATAACCAACCATTCAAAAAGGCCCTCCTTGGTTTTGAAGGTAGTCTTCCACACATTGAAGGGTTTGATTGGTACTTGTTAATATCTGGACTTTAGGTTGATCTTGTTAAAATATTTTTCTCCCCTAAGTTGGTCCAAAAGGTCATCAATCTGTGGGATCAGGTACCTATTCCAAACAGTGATCTTGTTTAGCACATGATAGTCAATACAGAGACTCCAAGTCCCATCCTTATTTTGTACCAACATGATCGGGCTCCCACAGGGTCATGAACTTGGCCGAATGTGACCTTTCTATAGTAGCTCCTAAATTTACCTCTTGATTTTATCATTCTCTAGAATGGAGCATCGATGGATTGGTCCATTGGGTAACGATGCACCTGGGGTCAGATCGATGGAGTGCTTGACCTGACAGTGCAGAGACACCCCTGCGAGGGAGGTGAAGATGTCCTCATACTCCTCCACTACCTTGTCCATCTATTTTTGTCATGTCTAGGGTCCTTGTGTGGAGGTCATTTCCACTGTCTTCTTCTTTCCTTGAGGGCGTATTATTCGGAAATTTTTTTTACCAGTTTTTGAAACTATTTTACTCCATTTTTTTTACTGTAACTAGAGAGATGGCGGTAGGCGGTTCTACCTTCGATATCCTGTACAACCTATTTCCTAATGTAACAATAACAACGCGAGGCCTTGACTCATACATAGCATGTCACTTCCACAAGTATGGTTGGCCTAATAATACATCAAAAACATCAAGGGGAGCAACATCACATAATACGTCATTCGTGAAGGGCTTGATGCAATATGGAAGGTGGCATTGTTGGCTCATGTGAAAATCCTATCCTTGGTGAAGCCACACGATGGTGTAACATTTTGGGTGTGCTATGGTTGGTAAGCGCAGCTGCTTCATGACCTCTGTTGCAACGAGGTTCTTTTGGCTCCTGCTGTCGACAATGAACTATAGTGGGGAACCCTTCATCCACATCTAGAAGTGGAAGAGATGCTCCTCCTCCTCTGGATCTTTGGTTTCCCCCTTCTGGATGTTTGTGGTGGCGATGGTGATTTTGGGATATGCATCAATAATCTTCTTCCCCTTGTCATTCCCCTTGTCAAGTTCTAACTCAGAGTTAGAACATGCATATGATTCTAAATCCTTCATCTCAGCCACCAATGATTACTTGGCCCGACACTTGCTTGTGTTGCGGGTGGAGTTCTTATGGAACTCACACCACATTCCCATGTCCTTCTTCAGTTTTACGGTGTTTTCCTTTGCTTGCAGCTTTGGTGGGTCGTCCTAGGCCATCTCGACTTCCCTTTGTCCTTTGTTTTGCAGTTTAGGGGAGCCTTTCCCTTACTTGGGATTCATAGATCCAAAGTGTCGCTTCTTCTGTTTAAACTTCTGCTCCATCTTGATTTCATATCGGTACACTATGCTCAACGAGGAGATGTCCACGAACTCCATCTCATACTGGATGTATCTATGTAGGTAGTCATGGTACTTGAGTACCAAATGTTTCTCAAAATCCTTGATGCCCAACTTTGTGCATAGGGCAAAAACATTTGTAAAATACAGCACATCTTAGTCCCTTCCCTATCGCAGTGTGGTCCACTTTATGTATTTGTCCTCATAGCTCCCAACAGGGTAGTACTACTCCTTGATGGTGTCTCGGAATGAGTTCCAAGTGGGAGCAGCTAAAAAAAATGAGTTTGTACTTTCATTCTTCTACTCACAATAGGTTTCCCACTAGTTCTTGACGTGGGGGGCAGCTTTGAGAAGAGGAAAAGTAATCTTTTCTCTGCTGGAAAAATCATGAACAGAAAAATATCCTTCTAACACATTCAACCATTTCGCTATCATGTCTGCATCTATTTGACCCTCAAATATGGGAATGTCAAAGTTTAATTGTACCTTAAAAGGTGTGGAGCCTCCAGAGTGGTTATTGGATGTGGATGCATCGCGGGTGGGCAACCATTGAAGGATCTTAGAAAAGCTATCCATCATCGCATTCCTTTGTTTCTCGAGGGCTTCCTTGAGAAATATTTTGATAGGGTCTCCTACTCCCTCATCCTTCTTTTCTTCCTCCATGGGAGGTCGTCGAGATTTACGAGTCTTGTCTTGCAAAGGTTCGACCAGTTCGAGCCCTAGCTCCTTATATCCCAGCCTCGTTGGGGACATGGAAAGAAAAAAGAAAGAAAGAGTAGACCATTCTAATACCTCTGATTTTAATTTAAACAAGAATGCAACAAATTTCAGATATAACCATAAATACAGAGACGCAACACAATAACATTTCCTTTTGATTAAAATCAAATAATGAAATATGCTTACAAACATATGGAAATGAGACTTACTCGACGATGGTAGCTTATCTTTGAGAAGAGACGCGGCAGCTACATGCCTCTAAAATTTGTTACAATGAGGCTCAAGGGCCTCCTTATTATTGAACAATAAGAGAAAACACTATACAACCAAAACCCTAACCCAAGTAGATGTAACACCAAGAGTTTATGGGCCCCGTTCGGGTTAGTTGGACAACCAACTTCCTGGGGTTGCGACTTGGTCATGTTATCTCTATTTTATGCACATGATATGCTGTTGGAAAGATCTCTTCGATGAATACAACAAAAAGGAGGTTTTCTCATAAAATAGTTGGTTGTAGATTGCCAGAAAAACGTTGTTTAGGGCCTCAAAATGGATCCAGAAGTTTAGGACCCGAAAAACTACTAAAGATAGTAAATTGTGCTACAATTAAGGAACTAAATGACTAAAAGAAATAATGGTGTGGGTCCAAGTGGAATTGGCGGATGGCCACCAATATCCACCTAGATCAGAGAGCTTCGGTGGATTGGGGAAGATAGATTTTTTCTCTCCACAATCCAATGAAAAATTGGCATTCCACATGTTCTATGAATGATCGAAAATAGAAACATCTGGAAATAATTTTTCACAACATGGAATAGAGAATACAAAACTGTGGAAGGCGTTAGGATGAAGCGCATGAGGTGCAAATAGAAGGAGGTCATCCTTCATCGTAGATTCTTGTTCAAATGCCCACACATACTCATAAAAAATAATAGCAAAAGTTTTCCGTTCAACGCAAACTTCTCCTAGAACATGACCATCGTGAACATCACATGTTAGATCTGAGAAGAATGAACACAACATACCAAAATTTGGAGGATCAATGGAACTGATAGACGAAGGGTGAGGAGATAATACCGCATGACAACCATTGGAGTTATGGTCAAAATCTACTCAGAAATCCTAAGTAGGTGGGGTAGGAGGAGATGGTGATAGATCAACAGGTATATTCTTAACTTCTCCCACCTCAACCTGCATACCTAGAGTTAGTTTATGAGAAGGGGAGGAGGCTCACTTGGTGCAACATCCTTATTCGTCTTAGACTTAGAAGCTCTAACACAGAGGTATGTTGGGAGAGTTTCAAAGAGTTATAACTCATGTGGGTTCTTAGAAATGTGAACAAGATATTGAAATATTCCCTCCAAAAATTCCCAATCAACTTCATCTTTAGGAAATTTATAATAGTAGTGGAGAAATCAATCGTGAAAAACGTAAAGAGATTTGTCTGGTGATTTTCACAATTTTTAATTTTTTTGATTAGGGGATTTACAGTAATAAAGAAGGAAAGGATGACATGATTCTCTAAATAGTTGATCAGAAGAGTGTATAGAGGATGCAGGCAATGTTTGACACCATTTCTTTGTGTGCCCTTCGAACGTGAAAGCGAACAACCCACATAAAATTTCATCCAACCAGACATCATGCATGTCATGGAAGCCAACAAAAACAATTGTGTTCCTGAACAAGGTTGTTACATGCTCGCCATTAAACTTGTATCTGGACAAGTCATATATGATGCTCATTGTCACATCGAAATCACCAAAGTTACAGAAACATGCAAGGTTATGATTTGGACAAAACTCATGAAATATGTGTAGAAATTCATAACAGACTTCAAGGGCTCATCTGGTCATCTAGGCCTCCTTCTAGTTCCAGAAATGTTGACAGTGTTGGACCCACCAAAATTTAGGGGATCTACATGATATGAAGTCCCAACTATACCACAAACTATTTGAGTAGGAGTTCTAGTAGTGGGTGGTACTGTAGTTCCTTGAACACGATATCGTGTAAAGGTAAGTATGATAACTTTGGATGAGAGAAAGTATGTGACCCTATAGAGAGTCAAGTGTGATACATGAAGGTTCTAACACATGGAGGGGAAAAGGAATTCCACCACTTAGAAGACTGTAATAGTACACAGCTTAAAAGGAACACATAGGCAGAATGACATCACAAGATAAAATGTAGAATAGTCCACAACTTAAAGTGATGAGTTAATCCAACAAAACACTTTCAATAAGATTCATACGATTGCATGAAAAGTAGTACATAAGATAATGCGTAAGTTAAACAACAGACATTGCTAAAGCAACTAGAATATTCGAACTACATTAACACAACATGCATGCAAGCATGTTGGCTCTAATATTATTATTATTATAAGTGAAAGTTCCATCCATACATATACCATTGACAACCACTAGCCCCAATATTGGAACATTAAAATGAAGAACCCCTGCTCCTCCAAAGAAGTATACTCACTCTATGCTACAGAGAAGCCAGGTCTCTTCAAAATACTCCCAACCATTTTCTAATCCTAAGGGTATCCAAAATATTGGCTCCCAAAATCCCCTTCTCTGAGTTACAAGGTTCTATTTATAACACAGGGTGGGGTGACCGTTCACATTCCCCTTTGTGACTCTTTAACTACCATCATGACTCTTCAACTTCCTTACAAGTAACTCATTACATAACATGATGACCTTTCATATTACAGTAATGACACTTTGAATTTAACTTATAACATATTTACAAACAATATTACATTTTCCACATGTACCCATGTGAGACAAAATAGACTAGAGATAACCTAACAAGAAAAAACACTATGATTCCGAAGTTTGGGGAAAGACCAACTTGTTAACCTCCACTTGGTGCTTCTCAGTCACATATTGATGCCAAGATTGGTATTACATGATGGTATCCCCAAACTGTTTGATGGTGTCTTTCTAAAAGCAAACTCTTGCCTCCACGTCATCTGGGTGTATGGTCCTAGAACCTATATCTAACTCGTTCTGAAGCATTTGCACCATGGTGTTGACCTTAATAGGACCACTGATGTATTTCTTCATGTTGTGTGTGTTTAGATCCAAGTCTTCCCTAGTGGCCTCTCGTCTTAGCTGCTCCATGTACTCATTGATCTCTAGCCAGACTTGGTTCTTGGGTCTAGCATCAGCGAGGGAACTAATTGATGGGATCCTATGCTTCCTCACCATAACATCCAAATTGTTGTACAATTGCACATACGAGGCATGTATGTTACTGATGAATGGGGTAAGCTACTCATAGTTCTAGATCAAGATCCAGACCTTTTCTTTCTCCATCTTTGCTTGTGGCTTCATCTTCTTAACTAAGTCAAGCAAGGCCCCTTTGTACCACATTGTTCAATTTTGTACATGGGTGATGGCAGCATATATGTCCTTGAGAGGTTTCACAAACTCTTCACTCCATTGTTGTAGACCATGCACATGGAGAATTGATTTATGCAAGGTGAAAAATCCTTCATAAAGCTTCCGCATGGTACCCTCACGTGTTGATACTTCACCGAGTATTGCATTCCCCATTTCTCCCATTGCAAAACCTAGATTTTGTGTTTATGCTCAAATTTTTCTTCCTCTTTCCTAACAGCCTGCAATTTCTTTGCCAGTTGTTAATTCTCCATCGTCAGGTACTTAACAGTTAAGTTTTTCGCTCCTCTATAGGTCAAGCTAGCTTCAACAAGGGCAGTCGGATGCTTCCTAGTGTCTGCCACTATCACCCTTTCCTTGATGAATGCTAGTGATGCGTGATAATTCATAAAGTTATTCCTCCACATTTGTGCAATCTTCTTATGCAACTCATCAAGTGATATATTTTACACATCCATGGTTAGATCATCATCAAGGAGAATAATATCTCCTTGCTCACTTAGGACCGGTTCTAACACTAGAGGTGGTGGAGACCGAGAGATGACCTCTGGTGCTCTCAGCTTAGGGCCACTATCTTATTTTTGTAGCTCTTTTTTCGTCTCCATATCTATTGCTTTAATTAGTTTCTCAATCTGTTGAATAAGCTCCCGATCCTGCATCTGTTCACCCTCTTCCTCAGCTATTGGTTGTTCGGACTCATCAACCTGTATGGGCATTTTTTTCTCTGTCATCATGCCTTCACTTTGTTCTTCTTCTTTTTTATACTTATCTTCTCTTGATTTCCTCCTAAACTCCTATTCTTCCTACATCTTCTTCTCCATCTCCTGTAGCTTCAGTTCTACTTCCTTTAGCCTCTACTTTTCTCTCTTCCTTCTCTCTGGTATCTTCATCCACTACTCCCACTTTGCTTCCATTTCCAAATTTTCCTTCTCCGTGATAGGATCTTCCTTCATCTTGCAAATTTGCTCTGCCTCTGGGTTATCTACAATCATCCTCTTTCCCTCGTCCTACACTAGATTCTTGCATATTTCCATTGTTATTATTGCTTCTAGAGCTGTTGTTGTTTGTAAAGAAGCCTTCAAGGTTTTTGCTATACTAACCAGCTCATGGAGTTTGGAGGCATGGTAATAGTACCTCCAAGGGTCCTCCTCTAGCCAATGACATGCCTTGTGGATCCATGGAAAATACACCCTTGCACAGTGGTCCTTGCAAATACTGTGGGGATCATACAGATTAAAGTCTTTGGTGTCAAAATATAATTTTACTATCTCCTTAGCCTTGCCATTTTCATCCTTCAAGATCTTAATCTCATATAATCTAATCCACAAAGGAAGAGCGAGCCATGGCACTTTCTTCTTCCTATGCAGTCCTGCTAAAAACACTATAGAGAGGTGATATTACACTTCTTACATGATTAACTTGTCAGTGGCATACATTGGTAGAATATGTGGAGGCTTCTCTCCACCAAACACTCTAATGAAGGTGCCACCTGGTGAGGCATGCTAATTTGCAATGTTTACTATTGCCTCCATTTATTCTTGGGACATGCAAGGTGGATCATGAACAAAGATAAGCTTGTACAACAGGATGATAAAATGGTCATTTAGCCTTACCATCACTCCTTGATAGTTGTAGGCAAAAAGAAACTTGCAATAGATGTTGACGGCAAGCACTTTTGGTGTCCATGTACATATCATGCCAGGGAACTGCTACTAGGCACAAATTGCATCTAGCAAGTATGCAGACATGTAAAACCTTTCTTTTTCATTCTTTGGGGGATTCCAAGCATTAGTCACATGAATATTCAATTGATGAGGCAACAAATATTACCAGTTGAATGGCTTACCATCACTCACCAACTGGTCTAGTACGACTACCCACCCTTGAGGAAATGCTTATATGTCCTCATGACCATATATTATACAGGCAAAGATGATCAAGAATTGATAAGCCTTCCTGAGGTTCTTTGTCTTGTAAACATGATTAGGTCTCTTTCTAAACTTTGACGGCTCTTTCACCCAATGCTTGATGATATCTATAGTGTTCACAAAGTTATGCATGGCATAGAAAAATGAGTCCATGCGCTTCACCAACTGGGGTAAATGATACATCTGTTGAAATTTCTTTGCCCTAAAGGTGGCAATATCTATCCCACTAGCACTGCTCAACGTCATAGTTTGTTCATTTGTGTGTGAGACAATCGAGTGGATAATTTCGCACATGGGAAGGTGGGGTACCTGCCATGTATAAGCCTGACTGTTGGATACTAAGATAAACCTATCAATCCTCTAAGTCTTCCTTGAAGTTCTCAGTGAAAGTATCTTTGATTTTCTGCCATATCAGTGTTAAATCCTTCTTAATGAACAACTGAGTATCTACTTAAGTGGTCGATCAACATATATCTACTCAAATTCTTCCCCATTACTACTCTTAGTGGTTTCCTTTGATGCATCTCTCTTGGATGCCATGTTAACTATAACTGCTAGAGAGATGCTAAAAAACTATTGTACCTATGGGACAAAGAGGAAACTCATGGAAAGAAAACATTAGCTTAAAAACTAGAGCAACTCCAAGACAAGATCAAGCAACAAGCCAGGCTCATGATGGGAAAGATTGCACAATTCTATTCGATAGAGGTCACTGGTTGACTATGAAAAATACACATCCTGCAATCCCAACATTCAGAAGCTTGATGATTGGAACTATGCAATCCGCAACTCAGTCTTGGGCTAAGGCTGGGAGAAACTATGCATTACACAGTTTTAGTTGCCAAGGTGGGAGGCTGACTCCTAGAATTGCACAATGCACAGTTGGAGACAGGCAAGGATAGGCTTTGTGCAATTTCAAAAGCCAAGGTAGAGTCCTCAAGCTCCCATTTGCATAATGCTTGCATTGAAGTGTGAGATTCAGGTAATGGGAGCTCAGATCTGCCCATCAGGAGTGTGCAACACAACTAGATTTGAAGGATGGTGTGATATTGAGTGCAGATATGACTAAGTGTTTATGCTTGCATGCAAAAAAAGTGCAAGAATCAATTAAACCGAAGGAAAATGAAGCATGTGAAGAGATTTGCCGCAATGATGACCGTTGGTGCAAAAATGGGAAAACACATACGACACTTGGGAAAGGCAATCTAAAACTTAAGACAAGATTTCTAAAAGCTAAAACAAGTTGAAATGCTATCATTCATTCAAAGAAACAAGTTAAATAACACTCTCACAAGATAAACAACAAAAAGTGATAGAAAAAATGACAAAAGACTAGAAAAGAAAAACTCGCCCAAAAAAGCGATGACGATCACACCGAAGGTTTCTTGATCTCCTCGGGAACGTCGTAGCTCCAAGATTGAATGTGAAAATGTGCTTTAGTAGCTTAGATTAAATATATTTGGTCAATTTAGTGTTTTTGACCAAAAATAAGGAAAAAGCGACACTTGGCAGCAGTTTCCAAAATAATTCAAGTGCCTCCTTTGGGTTGCTAAAAATAGATCCCTATTTTTTAGGGATGTTATTTAATTTTTTCTTCTTTGGTTTTTCGTGAAAAATTGTCATGCATTTTCCAAAAATATTGTACATTTCTGTGAATAATCGAGCAACTCTTTGGCTTTTTCATTATGTAGTTTCTGAGCGCAGTGGGTTATGCGCAATTTCTAATATGCCTCTCATGCCTATGCAATTTCCTAGCTCAAGATTGGTTTCCATCCAGTACCGCACATTTCCTGATCTCAAGGATTACTAGCAATTATGACTATGCAATTCCCAACAGCAAGGCCAATTGCCCTCAAGAATTATTGTAGTTCTCTAAGGCAAGCCCATAAGTGTTGAAATACCAAGTCAAGAGACCGGATTGTGGGTTAGAAAATGAAACAAGTGAGAAAACACAAGCCAATATGAAAGGAATAAAGCTCAATCGAAGTGCAAGTACCTAGATCATTGCAAGAAGAGCCACTATTGTTTAGAAGAGAGGCTCCAAAAATGAAGCGTAGGAAAAATTTTGGAGGGTGGTTGTAGCCACTACAACATTGGAAACACACTGGTAGAACTCCAACTCTTTATATAGACCTTGTATAATACAAAGCGAGTTTACCTCTTCCGTAAGTAGTATTTAATTCTTCAATTATCATAGCTTCCTCACTTAGCTTGAGAAAAATATGTAGCCCCTACCATTATCTTTATCAATAACACACATACCAAGCCAAGTAAAACTAAGTTGTTTCGATTTGGGATGAGGGATATATAGATGCAGAAGTAAAATAAACTATCATAGTTTTAGTTTCATCTCTGATGTTTCTCTGCTACCAGTAGGCATGGGAACTACTATTTAGTCAATTTAGTGTCCTAATTTGCTACATAAATTATCAATTCGGGTGTCGTAAACTAATGAAGTGTAGTGCACTATATGTACTAAATAACCCTTTCTTACCTCACTATTTTCAAGTTTATGTTTTTTTAGGGTTTTTCTCTTTTGACTCCTAGAGTTCTACAATGTAATTGAAATCTTAATCTATGGCTAAAGTGAGAGTCTAAAAGTGATTTTTAGGCCAAGTTTGGAAGTGGAGTTTTCAAAACAAGAAAGTGAAGACAAAACTTATCTTCTTGCTATTGTAATGGTTTCCAAAATATTAGCTTAAAAGACTCTTAGAACTGCTATCTACAAAATCAAAACTTAAATGAGAAAATGGAAATGCAGCTATCTATATCAAACTAAGAATGAAATAATGGAAGCAAAACTAATTCTGCTATCTATTCTACTTACAAAATTAAAGTCTAATGAACTACTACAATTCAACTAAAGGAAAAAACAAAACTGAAACTGCAACTATACTATTTGTGACTCTAAACTAATGAACAACAAATAATCTCATTTATAAACATAACACTTCACCAATTAGTTTGAAGATCAATCATCAATGAAAGGCTCTAGAAATATTAGCTTATAACATGAGTAAATGACATCAAAATATCTCACTCTAAACTAATGAATAGCAAGTAATATCATTTATAAACATAACAGTTTGCCAATTAGTTTTAAGATCAATCATCAACGAAAGGCTTTGGAAATATTAGCCTATAATATGAGTGACTATACTAAGAAGGAAAAGGTATTGAACAACAAGAAGATCTCATTCATGAACTCCATATTTCACCAATTAGTTTGAGGGTAAACCATCAATGAAAGGTTACGAAAACATGCACTTATGTAATAAGTGACTATCCTAAAAAGCATAAAACAACTTGAACTTGAAAACTAAAAGACAGCAGAAGAAGTGAGTCTAAAGATGTTACTTAATACAATTTCAAAACTACAGCTAAGAAGCTCGAGCATAAAATAAATTAAAGAACTACTATGATACTGAAATGCACTTATCAGGGTTAGTAAAAATAAGCAATAAAAGTTGCAATATATAAAATGTTAGAAGGATTATGGACATAAATGAAAACACAAGAAATATATAGCTGAATGAAAGAAAAACAATAAATGTAAATACACAGAACCTCAACCACGTAGGGGCCCTTTGCACGGCCTTGGACTAGCAACGCAAATTTACTTCACACGCAGGTAGCCATATAAGAAAACATAGTTTTTGTATATAAGAATAGAGGACTATATGTCTCTTGATTACAAATGGAAATCACACTACTTCAACAATGAAACATTAACTAGTTCGGTGTTCCAAATGCTGGAATTTATAGGAAAAATTCATAACTTTTTCTAAGAGGAAAATCTTCCACAGCAGACACGTGAACAGGTCGTGCATCTAGGAATTTAGTCTCTAGTTGGCATAAACAATAAATCTTTGAATATGGATGTTATATATGGTTATGTAGGTGGAAAATGAATCCTTAGCTTCAAGAACATGCCTCAGACTCATTTGAGTGCCAAAACAGAGTTGTAACTGCTATAGGACTTCTCCGTTGACTTCCCTTTAACCGGGGTCTTTCTCCTAGAATTTAATCAAACGAATATGACTCTATCGATGTATTGACATTTCCTTAGCTACCCATGTGGCTCGTTCCTTCTCGATACCTGTAACCTGCAAAAGTATGGAGATGGTTGCAGAATTGCTGGTTAGTTGCGGAAAGTGGCTACATTCTGTAGCTAAAAAACAAAACCCTATCCAAATAACACACATAATAATATAACTTGAAATCACTAAAATGTACTCCTGGAAGCAACATGCAATGGATTTTGATGGTTTAGGATGCATTGGCATGGGAAAACAAAGGAAGAAGGATGAAGAAATTGCTTGAAAAAGAGGCAATTTTGGGACTCAACATACCCCCACTGTGAAGTTGTTGCATGTCCTCATGCAACCAAAATTGTAATAATTCTTCTTTTATTGCATTTTCTCTAAAACCTCAGGTATAACATCCAACCTTTTCTTGTTTCTCTTTGGTTCCACTGCCATTCTAGAATTTCTCATAAGGAATCTATATTTAAGGTTGATGAAGGCCCTGCTTAGCTTCCTATTTTTCTTCTTCAATTTTTTGTTTTTCTTATGCAATAGACCTAAATGAAGCATGGTATTGTCACGAATGATTTTGTCCAACTTGTTTTGTTCCTTCAAAGCTTCATTTTCCTTCTGAATATGCCTGTTTAAGACCTCTAATTCATAGATTTCTGGCTTTAATGAGTGAATTAGAGTTTCTTGTGATGTAACTGGCTAGTTAGATGAAGTCCCCTGATCTGCTGTTGTGTTCTTCTACTTCAATGATTCAATATAATCATAGATCTGCTGCCTAGCTTGGTCAATCTCTGGAGATGCTTTTCTTGGACTTCTTTCAAAGTCTAGTTGAGGAGAAGGAGAATATTGTGGACTCTGCTCAAATGAGGTGTTATCTGGTGATTGAGTTGGAGTATCCCCTCTCAAGTCTATGAATTGGGCTTCTTTTGTATGTGTTTTCTTCATTCTTCCTTTAAGCCTAGAGCTTCTTCTTAGACTTTGTGATCCTATGTCCTCTTCTCCTATGAACATTCTTCTTTTCCCTTTTTCTTTTTATTTCTTGGACCGTTCTTTAATGTCGACTAATTTCTCAGAGAGAAATTATTCCTCTTCTGATGAAGGCTCAGGAGTTTGATAAATTTCTTCAACTTTTCTTTTTATTTTTCCTCTCTATTTTGTTTGCTTCATGACCTCAGAGTTTTAAAGAGAGGTTCTTCCTCACTGTTTTCTTTTGCTCAACTAGTAGGAGTATTTTGGATTGCAAGAGTTGTTCTCCTCCTCCTACTCTGCTTTACTGAACTCCCTTCAGGTAACTCAGGTGGATCTTGGAAAAAGTTCCTAATCAAGAAGTTTTCCCATGTGTCTCCTATATCCATCAAGTGATTTTCAACTAAGATTTTTATGAGACCATGGTGGTAAAGGTGAGGTTCTAAATCTTCTATCTTCTTTTGAACAGTGGTGGACATCTTCCTTAAGCTATTAAATAGAAAGTATGGGAGATTGATGGTTCCACCTTCTAAGAAGTTCATTAACAACCTTATGTGATACATGTACATTTAACCATATCTACCCTCACACATGATAAATTTCTAAATAATCAAGAGCAAACTACTCCATTTATGCTTTAATGCTGAGATAGGAATTCTTCTTTTGAAAATTGAGATATCCATACTTGGGTTCCAAAGAATAACTTTCCATGCCTCATCATCGAATTCCTTATTTTTGAATCACCTTTCTCCATCTTTTGGAAGTTCGGTTGTAGCTGCAATGGAAGATTCAGTCACGAAGAACCTTATATCACCAATTTCCACTTCTACCACATCAAAATACCTTGCAAATGTTTTGGTGACTTCTTTGTGATGGCCATTGAATTTCATGATAAACTTCAGCCAGCCAGCCTTCTTCAATGTCCCCTTCAACTGAGGGTATCCCTCCATAAACTTGACTCCTATGGGCTCTGATCTTACAATGAGACCTATTATGCTTTTCTTCACTGTGTAGAAACTCTGTAAATGGTGGTTATATGGGAACAAAGCAGTTATAGGGACAAAAATGGAATACCAGAGAACTGTGGAGAGAATCGATGGCTGTGGAATGAAGTATGGAGGGTATACGAAACAGAAAGAGCATATGCACGGGAATAGTGTGGAGGACGTAAGGACTTGTGCACACGTAGTCTGTGTGGAGGCAAAGTATTACTCATGCACAGAAGCGAAAACTGAATGAAGTTTGAGTGCTTTGCATTCATAAGAAGGCTGTGGGAGTAAGAAGAACAGGAAACTCAATGTGTGACATAGCCGTATTCAACTGAGTTACGTTCCCATAACTAGTTGTTTAAACAGGTGTAGTAGGAAAGTATAGTAAAGTACAAGTTAAAGTTGGAGGCAAATCATGAGACCGTTAAGCATTAAGTTGGAAGGCATGGTGGAGTTATGACAACAATCACATCGCATTATGACATGTTAAGGAGAAGTGATTATTCAAATTATGTAACTTATGCTTTTATAGTGCTATTTGAAATAGGTTTTATTCTCACCTTTAGAACCATACCTTTTCCATTTGCTAACCTTTGATTGTTTTCTTTTGTAGGTGCTTAGGTGTTGTTGTGTCTTGAAAAGATTTCTCCTACACTACCTGCATTTGGCTTTTTATTTTTATTTTTGGCTAATGATCCAACTGTTACTATAAAGTTGGTTTGACTGCAAAACAGGATTAGCTACGGAATCAAATCAACTGTGGAATCAGATCAGCTGCAGAATCAGATCAGCTGCGGAATGTAACACAGTGAATGAAATATGACTTGATGAAAAGTAGAAAATGACTGTATGGATGAAATATGGAATAATGGAAATGAAAAGTGGATATGAAAAAATACCGAAGAAAAATTTATTAATGGAATGTGGTGGTGAAATGGAGTGAAATTTGTAGAAATAAAATGGAATGGAATGAAATAAACCATGAATAAAATGAAGGACCTTCTTTTTTTCCATTTTCTTCTTGGAAAATATAGGGTGTTAGAGTCTTCTAATTTTCACCCTGTATTTTCTATATGAGGATGCTAATCAGTGAATGGTTTTCAAGCTTATACATTATTTATTTATTTATTTTTAAATTGATGAAAAGAACAAAGATTGAGTTGGTGGAGGAGAATGATTCTTCTTAACTAACTTCATTTCAGAATTATTTTGAAAGATCTTGATAAACTCCTCCTTTGAGATTGGCTTTTGATAAATCTTCAATCTATGACCATTCACAAGGAGAGGAGTTTAATGCTCATCTATGGTTCTAATTCTTACTGCTCCATTACTAAAAACTTTTTCAATCTCATATGGCCCAAGCCAATGAGTTTGAAATTTACCTTGAAAATCCTTGAACTTAGAATCAAATAGCAATGCCCAATCTCCTTCTTGAAACCTTTTGTACTTGATGTACTTTTCATGCCACTTAGCTCTTTGTTTTTGAACTAGACTAGTCCTTTGAACTGCTTCTTATATGATTTCATCAAGTTCATTCAACTACTCCAATCTCTGCTTTTGAGCTTCTGATAGATCCATCCCCAACTTAACTGCCATCTTGAAAGTTTTAACTTGGAACTTAATGGGGAAAAAGACTTTCTTTCCATAAACAAGTTCATAAGGTGTATGTCCCATTGTATTCCTCCATGTAGTTTTGTAGGCCCACAAGGCTTCAGGAATCCTTTCTGCCCAATCTCTTTTATGTAGATGCACAGTCTTGGTGATGATTCCTTCAATCACTTTATTTTTGGACTTCACTTGACCATTTTCTTGTGGATGATAGGAAGTGGATTTCCTATGCTTGATCTTGTACTCTTCCATAAGCCTCTCCATCATTTTGGATGTGAATTGAGATCCTTGATTTGTCATAATTTCTCTTGGAACACCGAAGCGAGTAAAAATATCCTCAAAAAGAAAACTAACTACTGTATTTTCATTAGCAAAAAGTAATGCTTTGGCTTCTACCCATTTGGTGACATAATCAGTACATACCAATATATACTTTTTCTGCTTGGATGGAGGATTAATAGGTCCAATAAAGTCTAAAGCCCATTTTTTAAAGGGTTCGATAAGTACCTGAGGTTGTAATGGCATCTCCTTTGAGGGAGCAGGTTTCCCTACCCTTTGCCAGTTGTCGCATCTCCTGACATATTCTTTTGCATCTTTGAATATGGATGGCCAATAATATCCTAAAGAAATGATTTTATAGGTTGTCCTCCTGTCAGCAAAGTGTCCACCACATGGCTCATCATGACATGCTTTAAGAATATCAGGCATTTCATCTTCCTTGACACATCTTTTGATCACAAGATCTGGCCTTGGTTTATACTATTTGTTAGAGATCCATGAATATCTTGAACTATTTTGAATAATCTTTCTTTTCTCTCTAGGAAATAAATGTGAAGGTAGCTTTCCTATAGCCAAATAGTTAGTAACATCTGCAAACCAAAGAGTTTGAGTAGTTACTGAAAATAGGTATTCATCAGGGAACTTATCCTCAACTGAAGAGTCGTCTTTGATATTCCGAATCCTGGACAAGAAATCAGCTACTGTGTTTTGCTTTCTAGGTCTATCTAGCATAGTAATATTGAATTCTTGTAAAAGTAGAAGCCATATTATAACTCTACCATTTGATCTGAATTTGAAACTACTTGAAAAAGGTTTGCAAGGTATTCAATTCAGTAGAAAACATGTTTAAAAGATTCCCATGTCTTGCAGTAAAGAAACAAATGAAATTTTCAGCGGTTCATGATCCATTCAAGCATAGAAAAATTATTTCATTTTATTGTTTAACACATCAAAATGAATTTGTTCTGCAAAATAAATCAACGACAGATGAAAAAGAAGTTGATAAAGCAGTTCACCCCTCCTGGGCTACGTCTGCTGGGTCCAAGGCTCCCAAATGGGTCAGTCCTCGTTTTAATTAAATGCTCAAAATGAATTTATAGCTGAATAGAAGTATCTACATGTGAAATAGACTGTAAAATCGGATTCAGAACACATGAATCCTTCAGGATTGACTGCTGGTTCACCTCCACTGGATACCTGTAACCTGAAACAATTCTCACAATACTAGGCCCTGGTGGCTCCTAGAACTTCCACGGCTCCAAAACCTGTGCAAATGACCTCTAATGGCTGAAAGACCTATGCCAATGGCTTCAGAACATCCAAAATACCCAAAAAAGAAAAAAAAAAAAAAAATCGTCCAAAACCGCCTCTCCTAGCCAAAGTTATGGCCATTTAATGATAACTGCCAATTTCCCCTAAAAGGACTCCAGCTAACTTTAGTGGAGCTCCGCCAAATCTGGGCATCCGCCAAATTTGGCGCCACCTCCAAAAGTCCCGCCAATTACTCCTTAACCGCTGGCTCAATTTTTGCATGTGACCACTTTGCAGTTATCATCGGATTTCGTGTTGGCCATTTGGTTTGGCCCCGGTTCTAGGGGCGTGGTCATATGGCGTGGGAGGGTTGGCCCTTAGGGGCTAGCCCCCCAAAATTTTCCCCCTCGCCTGCAATTTGAATTTTAAATAACAAATTTTCTGTTAACATTTCAATGACCACGGTTGTGGTTCAATGGTAAGTCGCAGGAGTTATAACCAGCAGGTCGGGGGTTCGAATCACAACCCCACAACAAAATTTTAACATATGCGCCATATGTCTGCTGATGTCATCCTGGGCCACATGGCAGCCTCCGGGCTTGCCATGTGGTGGCCTCTCATTGGCCCGTCCCAACAGAATATTCCATGGAATGTTCCTTTTTTAATTTTTTTTGAAAATTCAAAATTAAGGGTTATTGGACGATTTTGTTTTTGCCATAACTTTCACATACGGCAACCGTTTTTCGAACCATTTGTAGCGCTAGAATTGGGAGGACGAGCTCTATCAGAGAATTCAGGTTTGAGCCAATTTTGAGCACTTTCATTTTAGAGCATTTTTTGACACTTGGGACATGAGCCCCTGATCACGCCTCCCCATTGGGAAGCTTTTGGACCCCAAAAGCCTTCAACTACCTGTTAATGATGTGAGGGTATAGCACCCTCACTCTGTCCACCTCCATCAACTTTTCCTTGTTCGGTTTACTGCCTTTGAGACCAACCTAAACATAATCTACATTGCCCCTCCTTGAAGTGTGTGTCCTTCTGTCAAGGATTGTATCTTCTTTCAGCTCATCTAATATTCTAGCGAGAAATCTTCTATAGATGGCAGCTGAACAATGCTTTCATGATCAGCGATCAAAGGAGGTTCATACAAACGTAAGTTCTCCACATTAACAACAGAATACATTTGCATGTAGGAAGGCAAATCTAATTGAAAAGCATTATTTCCAACCTTCTTGAGGATTTTGAATGGACCATAACGAATAGGCTTCAGCTTTTTACCTTCTCCTTGCATCCTTTCCTTACCAATGTATAGCCATACCTTATCCCCTTCTTGAAACTTGTGATCGACTCTATGCTTGTCGTGTCTTTCCTTGTACTTGCATTGACTTTTCTCAAGCTGTTCTTGAATTTGCTGATGTATTTGTTGAATTCTTTCAATGAATGAATGAGCTTTGTCAACATCACTATGTCCCTCAATGGCGACATCTTTCTCAAGAATGAAATCAAGAGGCGATTTTGGCAAGTAACCAAAACAAGCTTCAAACGGTGAGGTGTTTGTGGAAGAGTGCTTGGCACGGTTGTAAACATGTTGCATGTAGTGCAAATGTTCATCCCAAAGCTTGGGATGCTTGCTGCAATATCCTCTCAAAAGGTGCACAATGGTTCTATTCACAACTTCAGTTTGTCCATCTGTTTGCGGATGGAAAGCAATACTTTTCTTCAACTTTGTGTCCATCATCTCCCAT